>JASGXE010010422.1:0-14615 GCA_030068105.1 Sinentomon sp. SZTP_YWyxl | reverse complement strand
TTCACTTCACGAGCTGAAAAGCCAATTCGAAAAATTTTTTTCTGTTTGAGTAAAGTGTTTAATTGAAATTTTTACATTAAAATAAAAACAAAAGCATGAAAATTGGTACCCAAACTATCAATTTTTAGCAATTTTTCTCTCGCATGATTGGTACCCAAACTGTCCAATTTTTGGACAATTTTCTCTCGCATGATTCATTTCGTTTTGACATAATTGGTTAATATGTTGCCAAGCAGAATTTTCTGTTGAATATCAATCAATCCGTAAGGCTCACCATCCGCCCAACGTCCTGTGATGCTGGCGTGTATATCCAAATAGAGTTTTGGAGATATTCAAGAGAGGGTATGTGTTTTTTATGGAGATCACCACAAGCAGAAGAAGACAGATGGGTCCATCTAAAACGCGAAAATCGCGGAATATGCGGACTGAGGCTGCAGTGCGAATCTATAAGTCTCCAAACCTCCAAATCCCCAAATCTAATCTAAGCCAACCTAACCAAACCCAAATAACCCAATCAAACCTTCAACCAAACCTGTCCTGTGGTTCCGCGTAATTCGCTTGTTCCGTAAAACGACATATTTCCCTTTGGTCCGCATTTCACATTTTAGTTCGTCCACGACAGACTCTTCCAAAGACAAGCAAAAACATGAATGTCACATACACATCAACCAATTCATCACAAACAGGATTGGACCACAGCTGGGAAACCCAAGCAGCTCACTTCATAATATGGGAACAGGACGTGACCCACATGGGGCTTATATACCTACCTATAAGATGATGATGTGGGGCATCATATGGGGTGATTTTGACACCCATTACCTAAGCATACCATGTGGGGATGGGAAAGCAGTGAGAGCTCTGTCGGCATGGTTTTTCTATATGGGCCCCATCATGCAAATATTCACATGGGCCACATGCAGTGGTACCCACATTTGGGCTTTTGACATTGTGTGTGATCACCCATATGGAGCTTACACCGAAGACCCACAGAGATCGGATGTGAAATTCCCGCATGGGGCCGATAAAAGTAGTTCAATTTTCACGATTGATGGTGACAAAAATAATCAACATTATTCTTGTTCAAACATGCTTGAAATCTGAGAAATATTCAAATGAAAATGCATTTCTAGATCATAACAATTATCTAAATTAACTCCATCCACTTGAATTCATATTCCAATTCGTTAATTAGGGTCCAGAGACATGTAGGTATTCTCTCGGATAGATGATCTCTCTATTTGATTCTCTCAGATAGATCGGATAATGTCTATTTTGCAAACCGTACGTGTCAAATTGAAGTCGTTCACAATTAAATGGAGAAGAATTGAAGCACATGGAAAGTCAGAACATCGTCATCATTCAAGTCGAATGTCATCGGAACCACTCATCCACAAATGCAAATGGGCGAAGTAAAGGTTGGTCCCTGAAAACCGGACAGGACTGCCGGACAGGACCACCGGACCGACCCGGACGGGTTAGGTTAGGTTAGGATAGTCTATCCAAACCTAATCTAACCTAACCTAACCTGTCCGGGTCGGTCCGGCGGTCCTTTCTGCCTGTCCGGCAGTCCTGTCCGACTGTCCGGCTGTCCGGTTTTCAGGGACCACCGAAGTAAAGTGCCATCGACATGGCGAAAATCAGTGAAATAGAGTGCCTACAGTCAAAATAGCATAATATTTGTGTTCCATGTTTTTTCTGAAAACCACACGGGGCCCCATGGCTTCCCACATTGGGTCATTTGGCAAAAATTCCGATGATCTCTTCGTGGTCCTTTCCCCTCCTTTTCCCTTTACCCCTCCTTTCGTCCTTTTGACAATGCAGCCGACGGTCACATTTCCTTCCCATCCCTTCCCTGGTATATGATGAACCTCTGCTGTTCACAATTGGACGGTGCAGTGCTCAAAGTGCGTGGGAGCTCTGGGAGCGTGCGCTCCTGCCCGCCCTGAGGGTGTGGGAGCGCAGCTCCCACATGCCCTGAACCCTTTGCGTTCCCACAATTGGAAAACTATGCAAAAGCGTTCCCACAGAGCTCCCAGGAGCCCCATGGGATCGAAAATTTTCGTACCCTGTTCGATGGGTGAAGTGCCCACCCTGACGGACGAAGTGCCCTCCTTGAAGGACAAAGTGCCCTCCTCGAAGGACGAAGTGCCCTGCAATTTTTGCAGGTGCCCTTTTTTGAGAAAGCGCTCCTGCCCTTTTTTCTGGACACTTTGAGCACTGAATTGGTGATTGCCTTTATGGCATGAAAACCTGTAGAACAGAGTAAATCTGATATCGATACCGAGAATAAAAAGAAAGAAAAAAAGTTTCGGAGGCCACAATTAAATGGGACAAACACGTGTATGGTTACATTAATTCCGCCGGCACTATACAGAGCCGGAAAAAGCTTTGTGACAAATTTCGTGTTTTTTTTTTCGAATAAAACTGCCCCAGTTCGAATTCACAAAAATGCCAAGTCCATAAGTGCCTGGATTGGGTTTCTTTCGAAGCATCTGGTCTTACATGTTCGTTCTCTGATGCTGGAAACTTGCCTTTTTGTTGCAGGGTTTGTGGGCAGTCGGAGGAGATCAAGGAATTGAAATTAAGAATTGCAAAACTGGAAGCTATTCTCTCCGGCTTTGACAATCGGGCATCTGCATCTGATTCTTTGAGCCCCTCTGATTGTGCACACACACAGCCTCCTTCGCATTGTTATCGCCGGAGTCATTTGATCAACAACAGCAACACTGGGTCTGGATCGCCTATGGACTCCTTGAGCCATGGTAAATCCACTCCCGGAGCTGGATCAAAACATGTCGGTGATCAGGTTTCATCTGCTCCAGTTTCCAGTGATGATGTTGTCATCAACATTGGAAACTCAAATTTGAGGCGTTTGTATCCTGCTTTTGCATCAGTTGGCAGATGCTCTCGGTTTTCTCGATGGAGAGGTGGTCTTACAATACCTGGAGCATATTTATTGTTCAGGAATTGTTTGGACTCCCTCTCGGGAAGGCAGAGAGCCCTGATAAACCTGGTGATCGGGGAGGTGGATGTGCAGCATAATTCTGTTGCAGAAACATTCATTTCGTTCACCCGGTTGATTGGGGATCTGAATGCCACCTTAAGTTTGGCATACCCTGGTCTGTCAGGATCAATCAACATCTGCTCTATCCCCCCTAGACCAGGGAATCGCCAACTGTCAGAAAAGATTGCAAAGTTGAACGATTCCCTATTGTTGTATTGCCAAAATCTTGTAAACGTGAACTTCCTTGATTTGAGGAGCTCACAGAAGTCCAGCATTTCTGTTGATGGATTGCATTATTCCAAAGACGGTGCTGCCAGGGTGGCTGCTGGCCTAGTGCAATCAATCAACTCTTTTTTAGTTAACCCCTATTTTGGAGTTAAGCTCGCCGTCCGTTTCACATACCCATATTCCTCCATGTGCAGACACCACTTTCAGACGATTGAGTTTCAAATTTGCAGTATTATTGCTCAATGCCCGCAGCTTACTCCATAAACGCAGGGCTCTCCATCCTATTTTTGAATCTCCCAATCTGGACTGTGTTGCTTTCTGAGACCTGGCTGGATGAATCATGCTCCGAGGTTGACATTCTTCCCAGCAGTTATGCTGTGTTCCGCAGGGATCGCTCCAGATCTGGAGGAGGTGTCCTCCTTGGTGTGCGACATCATCTCCGGCCGGGACTCATCCACATAAGCAGAGTCTATGAATTAATCATAATTGCTTTGGAATCTTCCTTTCCGCCAACCATTATCATAATGTTGTATCGCCCTCCCAACCTTTCCCTAGATTGTTTTGCAGGGATGTGCACTGAAGTGCTGGACTGCATTCTCCCCATGATGCGTGCCCACCCTGGATGTAATCTACCGGTGTTTCTGTTGGGAGATTTCAATGTTGATGCTCCAGCTTCAGAAGCAGTGGTTTTTCCTGATGGGTTACAAAGGCTAGTGGACAGGCTTTCCCTTCAGCAGGTTGTTAATTTTATAACTCGGCCGAGGGGTTCCACACCCTCTGAGAGTGAGGGGTCCACCATCGACCTGATATTCCACTGCCCAAAATCTGAACTTCGGCACATCCATCCCTTACCTGGTCTTAGTGACCACTTGATGATCTTTGCTGAATTTACAGTTGACTGTGCCTCCCCTCCTTCCTTGCCTTCCACCCCAGTTGATAATAGGGTTGGGTTCAATTTTAATGCATATGACAAGATATCTCTGGACAGGTTCCTAAACTTCGCGCTGCTGGACTTTGGAGCTTCTGGTTTCAGCATGGATGAGCTTTGGGCTGAGTTTAAAAACTGTGCTGCTTTGCGATAGAAAATTTTATCCCAAAGAAAAAGATTGTAACAGATGGTGGCTTCTCCTTCCCGGTGTGGTTCACACCTGACCTCCGTTCAAAGTATCTTCGTCTCCAACAGCTTTTCCAGGATTGCCTGTCGGAGCCAAGCTTACTTCCCCAGTATTCTTTTGCCTTAAGGGACTACCAGCGTGTACTGCACTCCATGGAGAGAAAATTTGTCCAGGCATTGGCTGTGAATGATGTGATCTCCACTAAACAGTTTTGGAGATTTCATCACAGCAAAACCTCTTCACCGGTGACTCTGGCCACCTGTGGAGAGGCCAGTGATCCGTCAGCTTTTGCACTGATGGTTCGGGAGCACATGTGTGCTGTTTCCTCACCTAATTCTGTGTCAATATATGATGACCAACCCACAAATTTCATGAGGGATGCTGATGTGTTGACTGATAGTTCTGTGATCTTCGCAATTAAATCCTGCAACAATTCAACCTTTGACCTCATTGACTGCATCCCAATGGTATTTTTAAAGAACCACGGGGATGTTTTGTCAAAATTTTGCTGATATTGTTTTCTCTGTCACTAGCCTCGAATTTTATCCCAACTGACTGGAAGCAGAGCATAGTTAAGCCTCTTCCTAAAGGAGGCTTAGCTTTGTCAATTGAGAGTTTTAGGCCAATAAGCCTGATAAGCTCTTGTGCCAAGCTGATGGAGAAAATTGTTGCTGGCTACTTATATCGCCTGCTTGAGGGTCAAAATTTCTTCTTCCGTGGCCAACATGGTTTCAGGTCTAAATACTCTTGTGAAACTCAGCTCACTGGTTTCATTCATGAGATCTCAGTGGCTTTGGGAAATTCCGCACAAATCGATGCTGTCTTCATTGACCTGGTTAAAGCCTTCGATCGGGTCTCTATTCCTCTTTTTGCAGGAAATTGGCTAGATTGAATATCCCAGAAAACTTGTTTGTATGGCTTTCAAATTTCATTACTGACAGACAATTTAGGGTTCTGTTAAATGGGGAGTTGTCTGATATTCTTCCTGTTACTAGTGGCATTCCACAAGGATCTGTATGTGGTCCTTTGCTTTTCCTAATATATATTAACGACATGACATCTGTAATTAAGTCTAGTATCAGACTTTTTGCAGATGACATTGTTGTCTATAGGGTCATTTCCTCAAGCGAGGACGTCACTGCTCTGCAGGCTGATGTTAGCTCCATTGCAGAATGGTGTGATGCAAACTGCATGGGTGTAAATGCCTCAAAAAATCCGTCATGTCTTTTACAACTTCCCGGTCACCTGCATTGCACGACTACAAGGTAGGATCCAATTCCTGTGCAGGCCAGAAACCATAAAATACTTGGGGTTGATTTTTACTCCCGAATTGAGCTGGGCTCCACACATTGGAAAGATTGTACAAAAAGCATCGAATCAATTGAAGTTCCTAATTAGGAACTACAGCTATGCAACCAGACGAGTGAAGATCATCTTATATTTCTCAACTGTTAGGTCATTGTTAGAATACTCCACCTCATCATGGTCACCCTTCCAAAAATGTTACGTTGATGCAATTGAAGCTGTGCAGCGAAGAGCTGCAAGATTTGTTACAGGCAACTTTTGCATTGATACGAGCGTTACGTCCCTTTTAAATGAGTTAGGATGGGACTCTCTTGAGAGGCGAAGAGTCCTGCATAGTCTTTCTGCATTTAGGCAATGTATTCTGGATCGTGGAGGATGGGGTGATGGACCATGGATTCTTACCCCAAATAACAACCCCACCAGAGCAAGCAAGTTTTTGACCTTCGTTCCTCCCGTTCTTTCAAAAAATATTGACAGATACTCATTTTTTCACAGCAGCCTTTTCCTGCGGAATCGCCTCTGCCTTCCTGTGGATGTGCTGCATTATTCTGAGGACCACTTTAACAATGTTATTAGGACTAAACTAGAAAATCTATCTGTGGTCTAAGCAGGTTTTCAGACATTCGGCTTGTAGGCAAATGACATCTTTGCTGACCTGGTTTCTTTTTGCAGTTGTGTTGACAAGAACCACTAGGTAGGCTATTGGCGGTTCTTGGTGTCTTTCTAATTTTTCTTCCCCGCTTTCGTCTATTCAGCGAAGGCAAGATGGCAAAGCGCACGTCAAATGTTTCTACGCAAGTACCTACCCACTGGACGTTCCCACAAATACCCACTTTGCACCAATTTGTGCTGAATTGACACTTTGCTTGCACCTGGTCACACCGGCCAAATATCGGTCATATCGGACCTTGTGAACTCGGACCTTGTGAACAGGTGGTGCGCCACGCCTTTTGCCAGGCCCGGTTTCACGCCATGTCCGACTGTAGGCCTGAAGTCAAATTTTGCCGCCCTCATTTTTTGTTTCATATTATTGACGTCCATGGCACAAGTGAAAAAATTGCGCACCTGAAGAAGCGTTGCGCGAAGCGCAACGCCGGGGGAGGGGCTCGGTGAGGGCGATGCCCACCTCCCCGAGCCCCTCCCCCGAAAACGTAACTTCAAATGGTGCTCAGAATGCTCACTTTTTCAATGAACTCAGCATTTTTTTCACAAAACTCCCGCATGCACTCCCTCGGGGTGGTCCCTGAAAACCGGACAGCCGGACAGGACCACCGGACCGACCCGGACGGGTTAGGTTAGGTTAGATTAGGTTAGGATAGTCTATCCTAACCTAATCTAACCTAACCTAACCTGTCCGGGTCGGTCCGGCGGCCCTTTCTGCCTGTCCGGCTGTCCGGTTTTCAGGGACCACCCTCCCTCGGTTGAATACAGCTGCGTGGAGTAGAAAATCAAGATTGGGAGGCATATCGAGATTTGTTTCGACATGAATCACATGGGCATTGCTCAGTTCCGCCAGCTGCAGGCAACTCGACTTTTGAAATTGCAGCACGAGGCGTTCACCCCGCCTTCCCCCTGGCTGACTGGACTGGGCTGGGGTGCAGTCCGGTCCTTGAGGTTGCGGGCCAGGCCGCAAGAGAATAGGTTGAGCATTCCTCTCTGCTTGCGAGAAAAAATCAGCGAGAGACCGAGAGAGACACCGTCGAAGAGAGCCATGGATGCATGGGACTGCCAGAGGAGAAATGCGAACAGATGAAGAGCGTGTTGTTCGCCGGTCCTGATCGGAGGAGTGTTCACAAAAAAATGCAATGGTTTCAAAAGTTTTTAACGGATTTGTGAAATATTGGTATGCGCTCAAAGCTGAGAAAATGCACTTTCACTCAGGCTTTGAGGCCGACTAAAATCCCAAACATTTCGCTGCTAAAATTTTGAAAAAAATTCTTGGGACAAAATGTCCAAGTTGAGATGTGATAAAAGTCCGGGTTCACGCCCCACATTTTCAAAGATTGCGCAATTTTTTCAGTTGTAACATGGTTTCGAGCTGCGGAAGAGTTGTTGAGGAAGCTTTCAGCTTTCCAAAAATACCAAAATCATTGAATTTGGACCCCATTTGACTATTTTATCAAGAGAGAACGCGACATGGAAGCATCGTTTTGTTTTTGAACGGGGAAGAGGCCGCGACTCCCGCGGATTTCCTGGGAGGCATGGCCCCTTCCCCGCTCAAGAACAAATTAACAATGCTACCATGTCACACTTCAAGTGGTCATAAAATGGTGAAATGATGTTCAAATTCAATGATTTCATGTCATTTCTATGGCCTTTCGAGGCCACAAAAACGAGAATGAAGGCAAAGAATTTCCGTGTTTGAAACTTCAGAACAGAAAGCAAGGAACAATGAGAAACTCAATGCACAAGGCAAGGCAACCAAAACAAAAACCGCACATTTGTGTGATTTGTTACCAACCCTCAAAAGATTTGGAACATCAAATGGTTCAGAAAATTTGACTTGAAACTTGAAAATTTGAAGCCAAAATTGGCCACACGGACACATGTTATCAGACGCCGACAGCCTTTATTCACCCTTTTAAGTCAGAATTGGCAGTGCGGACACCCACTTTCAGACGCGGACACTTATTTTCGGCCCTTGAAGCCAAAATTGGCCACACGGACACATGTTATCAGACGCGGACAGCCTTTATTCACCCTTTTAAGTCAGAATTGGCAGTGCGGACACCCACTTTCAGACGCGGACACCTATTTTCGGCCCTTGAAGCCAAAATTGGCCACACGGACACATGTTATCAGACGCGGACAGCCTTTATTGGCCACAATGAATGAAGCCAAAATTGGCCACACTGCACTTTTCGCAGGCGTGCTTTCAAATTTCGATTTCTGGCAGAAAATGAAATCACTTTGCCCTCCAAATGATTTCTCAGAGTACTTTAGACATCCTGAGATTCTCAGACCACGACCGCGAAGCTGGACAAAGTCTCAAGATTTTCAAAATTGGCTCTCTGCTCCGGTAATGCTGATGCCAAACTGGCTAGGCAAAATCTGCACAATTTTCAGAAGCAATGACACTGTTTGTGGATGAGATAGATCTTTTTCCAGCACGCTTGGCTCTACTGGTTTCAGCAACGGATGGCTGAGACAAGTTGGGAATGTCCCTGCTTGGAACAGCATCCGGCTTCAAGGATTTTCTGGGCTTTCCTATGAGCTCGCCGATGGGATCTTCTTTGAAGCCCGACTTTAAAAAATGTTCTGAACAAACTGTTGCGGTCCTGAAGTTGACCTTGTCGGCACGGCGACAGCGAACCTGCAAATTTGATGGAAAGCTAAAGTACTGAATATTTCCCCCTTTCGTTTTTCGATTATAATTATTACACTATGCAACGGGGCAATTAACCATGCTGAAATCACAACACACAACAACTGAAAATGTCCTTCAATTCTTTGGGAAGACAATTCCAGTTCGAATCGTCACAAAAAACGGACATCACAAACTTCAGAGCAACAGGACAACGACACACCTGCTCCGCGCTCTTCCCCTGTTCATGCAGACAGCGTCTCCCGCGAGTCGTGATGCATCACAGACTCTCGCACCGAACGTCTCGTCTCTCTTGGTGTTCAATTCTGCAACTCCGCAGCTCAACAATGGATGAGCGGCGAGCGCACAACCATCTCTCGTGAAGCCAGGGTTTTTTTTTTTTTTTTTTTTTTTTTTTTTTTTTTAATTACTAGTAGGGCTGTGCGAATCGGCTTTCGAATCGAATCCCGAAGGTTCGAATCTCGAATCGAATCCGAATCAGTTGTCCAATTTCGAAGCGAATCCTTTCGAATCGAATCATTTTCTTCAAATCTCCAATCTTGATTCGAATCCCACCACATGTCTCGAATCGAATCTTTTCGAATCGAATCTGGCCAGATTCACGATTTTCGAATCGAATCCTCGAATCGAATCACGATTCACGCAGTCCTTCAGGATAGTAAACATGAATTTTATTGAAGGCATTGCTCTGTGACACTTGCAAGCACTGTTTGGTTCCAGGCTATGGCATACCTGCGGGACTGTAGATCAATTTGGAAATTTTAAAAGATTTGAGAATTGATTCGAATATTTTTCGAATCATCGCAAAATCCCGAATCGAATCATTTCGAACCGAATCCTTTCGTTCGAATCTCGAATCCTGGTTCGATTCTTGCCACATTTTTCGAATCGCATCTTTTCGAATCGAATCTGGCAAGATTCGCAATTGTCGAATCGAATCCTCGAATCGAATCAAGATTCGCCCAGCCCTAATTACTAGGAAACAGGAGACAGGCTTCCTGTTGTAGACGAGCGATCAGCTTTTTTCTTGCGTGCCCCAGTCGCTCGTGTCGTGTCCCAGTCGCTTTTGCTCCTGCACAATCAACGGCTGCACACGCTGTCTGTGGGCGGCAATTGTTGTGCAAGTTGTGCTGAGTTTGGTGACTGAAAGGCCAAGAGGCAGCGCCTCCCTAGAAATCCGAGGGAGGCACTGCTTTTCACTGCTTAAAAACAAAACAATGCTGCCATGAAATGTTGTCTCTGGTCTTAAAATTATTGTTGAGTGGTGTTCAAATTCAATGAATTTGGGATTCTTGGCAGGGACCCGGAATTTTATTTCTCCGAAACTTGAGCACTTTTGTTCCTCAAATGGTTTCAGAGTTTTACCCGACAAAAGGTTGGGATCATTGTACGAGTACATGTGTGGAAGCGTTCATTTTTCAGCTTTGCGCCATGCGAAACTGCATCAAAAACCGTCGCTTGGCTCAGGAGAAATTAACTTTCTGTGGGCATCGCACCGCGGTCCGTCATTCACTCGCATGTCTTTCGAAGCGCACACCCCCTTTAAACGCCGCAATCCAGCAGCACACATTTTGGACTCACGAAAATCCCGGAGTACCAACTGATGGAATGTGCTGATGTGAGTGCTGATGCGTTATGGCTGACGTTTCGCTGGTTGTTTTGTTTGGCAAAATGCAACCTGTTGTCCCGTTCCTTCTGAGCCTCTTCTCTTGGCCTTCTATTGTGAGCTTTGTGGCGAAAATTGTGCATGGGGTGCGGGTGGAGGAGTTCGGTGCCTTCGCGGGATGCGGGCCTCGTTTGCGCACCATCCTGTCCTTTCCTTACCGAACTCAATCCATTTTCGTGCCAATTCAATATTCGAGCATCAATATTCAATATTCGGCTGCTCAGTCGTGTCAAAATGCGTCACGACACAAGAACATGGAACGAAAGCGAAAGCAGGAAAACAAACAGCCGAAAAAAATCCCCGTTTCGCATTTCTGCTAAATCCATTTGCGCTGTAGTTGGTATTTCCCCAAACTGTCGATTTCCCCAGACCTTCCCCAAAAGGTGCAAAATTTCCCCAAAAGGAAAAATTTTTCCCAATTCCGCTACACTGCGCAGCATCCACTCGCGATAGCAGGTACGTGCATGCACACATTTTGCTGGTGTCTGGTGTGCGGGCTTCTATCTTTTTTGTGTGGTGTTGTTGACTGAAATCATTGATTCCTGCATTCATTGACTGAAACAAAACGCAACCTGTTGTCCTGTTCTTTCTTCTCAGCTTGGCCGGCTTCTCTGCTCTGTTGCCGTCCTGTGCTCGCCTCTTTGGCCTTGTCTCCTTCATTGTCTGCGTTGGGATGCAAATTGTGCATGGGGGTGCGGTGAGTGAGGTTCGGAGTTTTCGCAGCCTGCAGTGTTTGTTCATTGTTGCGCTTGCTGGTTTTGTTGAGGTGGGGCAGGGGAAAGAGCAATTTTGTTTTTGTTGTGCCATTTTGTCATTTTTTCACCGATTTTGACCAAAAACTATACAGCAACGCAACACATTGACATCTTCGTCTCCACAAAAATTGGGTACGATCGGTTCACAACTTTTTGAGTTATCGTTGCACACAAATTGTGGTTTGCTGTCCGTTGTAGACTCGCTTCGCTCGTCAAAAAAATTGCCGGCGCAACCGCAAATCCGATGAATCGGAGTAACCGCGCCGTGAAAATAAAAAGATCAGTCCCCCAAGTGGGAGAAGTCGGGCCGATATTCCACATTGCATCCCAGATTTGAAAAACCGAGTTGATTTTTGGGTGTGGGTGCAATGGGGAGAATGATTGAAGGAGGTGCAAAAATGGTACGGCAACAAGGCGAGAAAAAAAAAATAAAAAAAAAATAAAAAATAAACCGTAACAAAAACATACCATCTCAGCACGTGGCCGTTTTCATGAAGAATCTCCATCCAGTGGTTCGTCACAGTTGTCAAATTGCACAAAAAGTGACATCATGGTCACCAAAACAAAAACACATGTCCATGTCCAAACATGACAAGTCACAAATTCTGCCAAAAAATTCAATTGATTCGATTCGTGCAAGAATGGGGAAAAAAATTGCCAATTTGGGTTGCGGGCACATCGAGAATTTTGTTTGATAACGTTATCCAAGTCTTGGGGATGAGATGAGGCCGTGTGTTCTCGCCGAATTGAAATTGATGATTTTTTCTGTCTGTACGATGAGAAGCAAAGCCATCACATTCGCATGGGTTTTTCAGAGATTTCATGCATTGTTGAAACAACGTTGGTTGAAATTTGAAATGTGTTGCGCATCAAAAAAAAAGGTTTGTAGTAAAACATGGGACCAGCCAAGATTTTTTTTTTTTTTTTTTTTTTTTTTTTTAAACAAAAAGTGATTTATTTAAAAAAAAAAAAAAAAAAAAAAAAAAAAAAATCTTGGCTGGTCCCATGTTTTACTACAAACCTTTTTTTTTGATGCGCAACACATTTCAAATTTCAACCAACGTTGTTTCAACAATGCATGAAATCTCAGATTAGCCAAGATCAGCCAAAATCCAAGACGAGCCAAAACTTTTTTCTGAGTGAACAAGCCTGCCATAACTCTGTGCCATCGTGTTCTCCTCCTCAAGGACTGCAACCTCAGGTCAAATAAGTTTGCCCCCCTTCCCGCGTTCTCCAGAAAATCCCCCCCAAATTCCTTAAATTGGCAAAATAGGGCTAAAATGAACCTAGATCGAGCCAAAACTTTTTCTGAGACAACAAGCCTGCCATAACTATGTGCCATCGTGTTCCCCTCCTCAAGGACTACAACCTCAGGTAAAATAAGTTTGCCCCCCTACCCGCGTTCTCCAGAAAATCCCCCCCTAATACCTAAAATTGGCAAAATAGGGCTAAAATGAACCTAGATCGAGCCAAAACTTTTTTCTGAGACAACAAGCCTGCCATAACTATGTGCCATCGTGTTCCCCTCCTCAAGGACTACAATCTCAGGTCAAATAAGTTTGCCCCACTTCCCGCGTTCTCCAGAAAATCCCCCCTAATACCTAAAATTGGCAAAATAGGGCTAAAATGAACCTAGATCGAGCCAAAACTTTTTTCTGAGTGAACAAGCCTGCCATAACTCTGTGCCATCGTGTTCCCCTCCTCAAGGACTACAACCTCAGGTCAAATAAGTTTGCCCCCCTTCCCGCGTTCTCCAGAAAATCCTCCCCAAATTCCTTAAATTGGCAAAATAGGGCTAAAATGAACCTAGATCGAGCCAAAACTTTTTTCTGAGTGAACAAGCCTGCCATAACTATGTGCCATCGTGTTCCCCTCCTCAAGGACTACAACCTCAGGTCAAATAAGTTTGCCCCCTTCCCGCGTTCTCCAGAAAATCCCCCCCTAATACCTTAAATTGGCAAAATAGGGCTAAAATGAACCTAGATCGAGCCAAAACTTTTTTCTGAGTGAACAAGCCTGCCATAACTATGTGCCATCGTGTTCCCCTCCTCAAGGACTACAACCTCAGGTCAAATAAGTTTGCCCCCCTTCCCGCGTTCTCCAGAAAATCCCCCCACCTAGATCGAGCCAAAACTTTTTTCTGAGTGAACAAGCCTGCCATGACTATGTGCCATCGTGTTCCGCTCCTCAAGGACTACAACCTCAGGTAAAATAAGTTTGCCCCCCTACCCGTGTTCTCCAGAAAATCCCCCCCTAATACCTAAAATTGGCAAAATAGGGCTAAAATGAACCTAGATCGAGCCAAAACGTTTTTCTGAGACAACAAGCCTGCCATAACTATGTGCCATCGTGTTCCCCTCCTCAAGGACTACAACCTCAGGTAAAATAAGTTTGCCCCCCTTCCCGCGTTCTCCAGAAAATCCCCCCTAATAACTTAAATTGGCAAAATAGGGCTAAAAATGAACCCAGATCGAGCCAAAACTTTTTCATGAGTGAACAATGAACAAGCCTGCCATTAACTCGATGCCATCGTGTTCCCCTCATCAAAGAGTACATCCCCAGGTCAAATAATATTACCCTCTACCCGCGTTATCCAGAAATCCCCCCCAAAAGCAACAGACGGAATGAGGAAACACCCGAAACCGCAGTGAGGTGTGAGGACAAAACCACGCGAAACCATCAAGACAGGTGATGCCCCTGAACTGGAATTCAAGACGTCAACAATGCCCGAAACCAGCAGCCATGAATCTGCGGAAACCACGCAAAAACGGGAACAAAACCGCCCGAATCTGAAACACGAGGTGCGCGATAGGTTTCAGCAACATTTTACAGCATCAGCACATCATGTCTCATGTCTGAGTTGCAAGCATGATTGCTGCCGTTCTTCGCATGCTCGAGCTCGCATTGTTGAATTTCTGAAAATGACCCACGACAAGCATTGGTGCATTTCTGAAATGGTGGAGCTCTCATTGTTGAATTTTTGGAATTTTGTTGAATTTTTGTTTGCACTTCATCACCGAAGGGTTTTTGGTTTCCTGTTCATCTTGTGTTTTTGCGCATTTCTGGCCTTGTGGATTTTCAACGCTGAACGAGGAATTGTGATTTTAATCAAAGCATGATGCAATCCGAAGCCCAGCAGGTGAGTTTTTGCACAAGTTTTCTTTTTTGTTTTGTTTTTTCAATTGGCAATTTGACCAAGAAAAGAGCTTTGGGG
>JASGXE010010421.1:0-15406 GCA_030068105.1 Sinentomon sp. SZTP_YWyxl | reverse complement strand
AATCAACTAAATCGCGCAGCAATGCAGAAAATGAATTGAAAACACGGTCACGTGAGTTTTTGCGAGGTTATAAATTGACCTGCAGATCGTTCAGTCAGTCTCTTTTGCTGGGTCGTCAAAATCGGCAGCGCAACCTACCAGGTGCTGAACTCCTATCAGAGGAGGTGAGTGTTTTGCGAAATTGAACTTTGGGTTTTTTCGTGTGTTTTGTGCTTCACATATTCTACAGAACCGTAAGTTCATAGCTTAGCACATAGCTTTTGAGAATCTCACAGCTTTGAGAGGAAAACTTCTCCAAACCTGCATTTATAACACCGATTTGCTCCAGATACTTTCTGATATATGAAATATTTGCAACATCGGAACATCGATAACATTCACGAAAGTATTCCATGATCTAAAAGTGTGAAGGTTGTTGGTTGGTTAAAAATTCTGTTGCAAATATCTCGTATCTCAAAATCAATATTCAAAATCTGTCTTCAAGTATCTTCAAGGAAAATTTTCTGTTTATTCGCAACATTATCTGAGAGTGAATGGGCACTTTTACAAGTTCTGCATTTTGGAAAACATTTGCTGCAAATATTTGTTGGATTGTTGTCGGAAAACATTTGTTGTGGGAAAAGAGAATTTTTTTGCTCCTTCGGGAATTTGTTTTGACGATCCCCAAAGAGGGGGAAAATATTCATTTGAAAGGAATTGTGAGAGAATGCAAATTTAGAGTGCAAATTTGGTGATAAAGTTAGAAAGGAAGAGAGATTTTTGTTGCCAGGTTTCAGGGCATGTTCTTCTCCCACTATTTCAGTTGCAATTATGGGCCACAGTCAACTTCATTACACATTCAGCCTGCCATAAACAACAACGGCATTCCAATGAGCCACATTGCCTTTCCTGACATCGGCCTACAGCAGGGGTCAGAATAAATCCCTCACCAATCACCAACCAATCATGAGACAAGCTGATTATTCATCATCATAATCTGTTCTGCAAACCTCTGAAACTTCTGTCCTGTCAACCTGGTAATAAATGGATTCTTCAAGATTTTCCGGATATCTCCTTTCCACCTTCCACTGCCATTGCCATCTTTCTCCCTTCTACTGATACAAACCGTCATTTTCGATCTCTTCAAATCCCCGGATCAATCTTCACAAACAGAAATTCACTCACTTCCGCAGATGTCATTCAAGTGTTCAATTCCTGTTCAATTCCGTCAATCCACTGGGACTTCATCCAACTGAAGTTAAGTGCCTTCAAACATCGTGCAATTCAGTGTTTTTTTTCTGCTCACAATGTTTTTTCTCAGTGCTCGTAAGAGTTAACCGTTCCCCATGACAATCCCTTAGGTTCCCCTCAAATCAATCTCTGCCCCTCCTTTTCCGTTATAGGTTCACTTCAGGAAATGTGCTCCTGACAAACAAACGGCGCTGCAGTTGGTATGGCTCAGAAAAATACATGTTGCACACGTCGTGAATTAGTTAGGGGCTCACTTCAGGAAATGTGCTCCTGACAAACAAACGGCGCTGCAGTTGGTATGGCTCAGAAAAATACATGTTGCATGCGTCGTGAATTAGTTAGGGGTTCACTTCAGGAAATGTGCTCCTGGCAAACAAACGGCGCTGCAATTGGTATGGCGCAGAAAAAATACATGTTGCACACGTCGTGAATTAGTAAGGGGTCCACTTCAGGAAATGTGCTCCTGACAAACAAACGGCGCTGCAGTTGGTATGGCTCAGAAAAATACATGTTGCATGCGTCGTGAATTAGTTAGGGGTTCACTTCAGGAAATGTGCTCCTGACAAACAAACGTCGCTGCAGTTGGTATGGCTCAGAAAAATACATGTTGCACACGTCGTGAATTTGTAAGGGGTTCACTTCAGGAAATGTGCTCCTGACAAACAAACGGCGCTGCAGTTGGTATGGCTCAGAAAAATACATGTTGCATGCGTCGTGAATTAGTTAGGGGTTCACTTCAGGAAATGTGCTCCTGACAAACAAACGGCGCTGCAGTTGGTATGGCTCAGAAAAATACATGTTGCACACGTCGTGAATTAGTAAGGGGTTCACTTCAGGAAATGTGCTCCTGACAAACAAACGGCGCTGCAGTTGGTATGGCTCAGAAAAATACATGTTGCATGCGTCGTGAATTAGTTAGGGGTTCACTTCAGGAAATGTGCTCCTGACAAACAAACAGCGCTGCAGTTGGTATGGCTCAGAAAATACATGTTGCACACGTCGTGAATTAGTAAGGGGTTCACTTCAGGAAATGTGCTCCTGACAAACAAACGGCGCTGCAGTTGGTATGGCTCAGAAAAATACATGTTGCATGCGCCGTGAATTAGTTAGGGGTTCACTTCAGGAAATGTGCTTTTGGCAAACAAACGGCGCTGCAATTGGTATGGCGCAGAAAAATACATGTTGCATGCGTCGTGAATTAGTTAGGGGTTCACTTCAGGAAATGTGCTCCTGACAAACAAACGGCGCTGCAGTTGGTATGGCTCAGAAAAATACATGTTGCATGCGTCGTGAATTAGTTAGGGGTTCACTTCAGGAAATGTGCTTTTGGCAAACAAACGGCGCTGCAATTGGTATGGCGCAGAAAAATACATGTTGCATACGTCGTGAATTAGTTAGGGGCTCACTTCAGGAAATGTGCGCCTGGCAAACAAACGGCGCTGCAGTTGGAATGGCGCAGAAAAATACGTGTTGCATACGTCGCTTTTTAGTTAGGGGCTCACTTCAGGAAATGCGCTCCTTGCAAACAAACGGCGCTGCAGTTGGTATTGCGCAGAAAAATACGCGTTGCATACGTCGTAGATTAGTTAGGGGCTCACTTCAGGAAATGCGCTCCTTGCAAACAAACGGCGCTGCAGTTGGTATGGCGCAGAAAAATACGCGTTGCATACGTCGCTTTTTAGTTAGGGGCTCACTTCAGGAAATGCGCTCCTTGCAAAAAAACGGCGCTGCAGTTGGAATGGCGCCGAAAAATACGTGTTGCATACGTCGCTTTTTAGTTAGGGGCTCACTTCAGGAAATGCGCTCCTTGCAAAAAAACGGCGCTGCAGTTGGAATGGCGCAGAAAAATACGTGTTGCATACGTCGCTTTTTAGTTAGGGGCTCACTTCAGGAAATGCGCTCCTTGCAAAAAAACGGCGCTGCAGTTGGAATAGCGCAGAAAAATACGTGTTGCATACGTCGCTTTTTAGTTAGGGGCTCACTTCAGGAAATGCGCTCATTGCAAAAAAACGGCGCTGCAGTTGGAATGGCGCAGAAAAATACGTGTTGCATACGTCGCTTTTTAGTTAGGGGCTCACTTCAGGAAATGCGCTCCTTGCAAAAAAACGGCGCTGCAGTTGGAATGGCGCAGAAAAATACGTGTTGCATACGTCGCTTTTTAGTTAGGGGCTCACTTCAGGAAATGCGCTCCTTGCAAAAAAACGGCGCTGCAGTTGGAATGGCGCAGAAAAATACGTGTTGCATACGTCGCTTTTTAGTTAGGTGCTGACTTCAGGAAATGCGCTCCTTGCAAACAAACGGCGCTGCAGTTGGTATTGCACAGAAAAATACGTGTTGCATACGTCGTGAACCAGTTAGGGTCCCATTTCAGAGTAGGTATGCCTGACAAGCAAACGGCGCTGCTGCCGTTATGGCGCAGAAGAAAACATTTTGCAAGGATTGATTTGGGACTCAATTCAGGAGGTTTTTGATTCGCTTTGTTTAATCAGGACGATTTGAACGGCAATTCTTCAAGAGGCTTTTGGAAGACAGGTATTTTTACCCCCAAATGCCCTCAATAGCAACGGCCATGTTTCACAAGAGTTCATAAAACTGCAAAATCTTCTAACCTTGAGGAAGTCAGTAAACTCCGGTGACCTCTTGGATAGATTTTCGAGTTCAATGAGTAAAGCAGGGAATTCGTTGATGTAACTGGTGTAAATCTGAAGTGCGGCAGACGTGTCTCTATCGGTGAACGTCGAGAACACTTCGCCGATGGTACCTTCTTCGTTGGCTATCATATCGTTGTGAGTCCGAGTCGGCAATTCTTCAAGTTTCTGCAAGAGTTTGCCGTGCTCCTGGCGAAGGAGTGTTAGCTCATTAGGGAATATCACACTGAAAAAAAAAATAAATTGAACTGAAGACAGTTCCTTGCTTTATGTGTAACTCTTTCAATAATCGTTTAACAAATTGCAACATTGTTTAAATTTGAATTAATTTTTCATATAAATGAATGAAAACATTATTTTTATTCTCGTATTTGTTGAAAAAAGATAAAATATTATATTTATCAATTTATTATAACATTATATTAATTAATTTGATTTAAAATAAACAAAAAATGAAAAAAATAAAATGAAACAAAATTAAAAATAATAAAATTAAAAAAAAAAAAATTGTGAATTTTTCAATTTTTTTTTGATATATTGTTTATTATTATATAAAATGGTGCATTTTATCATTTTTTTTATACATTTTAAAATTAAAGTTTTAAAATTGACACAGCGTGGAGATCAATGCGGTGTCAGTGCCAGCTCCGAGTTCAGGTTAATTATCACCATTTACTTCAATGGTAAAATCTTACTCGGAGCTAGCGTTTGTCCCGATTTGATCTCCCTATTGCTATTATTGTTTAAAATCCGTTGAAACGCGAACAATGTTTACAAAGCCCTAATGCCATGTCATCTCACTTCCACTTCCATCTCACTTAAGAGTGCAGCCTTCCTTTTGTGGGCCCATTAATCTGTGCTGTTTTCTCTCCGTGCCAACCTTTCATCCCTCATTTTTGTAACATCTGACACTAAAATCAGCCTCTAAAGGGCATCTTAGGATGTTAGATGCAGAACCTGTCAAATATACGGGCTGTTCCAAAATGACACCGACACATTTTCAGGAGATATTCCCTACGGCAACAGAAATCAGAATATTGGAGTGAAAATATTGGCATCGACCATTTTGAGGGGGTTGGAGAGCCATAAAATCACATTGGGTCACTGCACATTTTAATTTGTGTTGCCATTCCTGAAACTTTGTCGGTGTTATTCTGAAACACGCTGTTGCCTCAAATTACCACGAATGTTTGGGCCCTCATATGCGAGTGTCCTCGTACGGGACTGCAAAAAAGGAGATATCAAAGACTGATATTGACACCTTGGCTCCATGTTGATGGCTGCAGATGAATGCCAGCCAACGGGATTCATGCAAAAGATCTGCATGATCAATTATTAATTTAGCAATTAAAATTTTCACTAATTCGCAATTATCCAGAAGAATATTTTAGTTTGGCGTCCGTATATTCCATTCAGTGCCTGGGCATTTATGACAACTCGGAAGCTAAATTTACATTTTATACACATTATCACAAATTGGATCAAAATTGCTTATGCTAGCAAGAAATGCAATTCGCGTCCAAACACACAGTCAGCGAATTTTCGAAACAGACCAAAATACGTATTGCACCTAGCCTGAAAACATAATTTTAACTTCAATTAATTCAATTCAATTCAATTCAATTTTATTTTATTTGCTTAATTTTTTTCGCAATTTGTCAAAAGATTGGTACAAAAGAGACATACATAATCAATCATCCAACCTATACAATGACAAAATTAACAGATTGGTTCAATCGGCATTAATCATTTATTCAACAATTACTTAAAAGAAATTATCAATAAAAGCAGTTTATCAACGGCAGGCCAATTTTTCATTGCGGAAAAGGACATTTAGAGAGGCGAGTCTTTCGGCAGATTATTCCAGTCGTGCAAGGTTCGTGGGAAGAAGGAGAATTGAAATGTGCGGGCCTTGATCAGAGGAAGTTGGAATTGAAGGTCATGAAGTGCACGCCGGTTTTGAAATTTCGTTGAAAATTGTTGCGGAATTTCAATTAACGCCTTTCTTTGATATATTTTTCACAGCAATGCCAGTCTTTTCCTTTTTCTGCGCAGGTGGAGAGGATCAAGCCCAAGAACAAGTAGCATTTGCGAACACTGGCAGTTCTTTGGCAATTATTAAAAATAAACCTCGCGGCGCAGCTTTGAACGCGCTCGATAATGTCAGCATGGGATACAAGGATGGGTCCCAAGCAGTTGAAGCAAATTCTAAGTGAGGTCGGACTGTCGCCTTGTAAGCTAGGAGTTTTGCTGAGCTGTCTGCGTGCGAGAGATTGCGTTTCAGGAATCCAACGCTGACCTTGCTTTGCCAACTGCCATGTTTATGTGGGTGCTCCATTCAAGGTTTTCTGCAGTTTTACACCAAGATATTTCACTGAAGATTCAGTTGGGATAATTTGCTCATTGATACGGTATTGAGTTGAAGCATGCGGCTGGGATGAGAAACGCGGGTGGAAATTTACAAAACCACATTTTGAAACATTAAAACTCATGCTCATTCATCGCACCCAGACATGGAGATTGGACTGCAGAACAAGAATATCATTTTCGGCGATAATTGGCTTATATAGAACTATGTCGTCGGCGTATAATCTAATATCACAATCAACGGTATCAAATACATCATTTATATAAAGTATGAAAAGGAGGGGACCAAGGGCGCTACCTTGAGGTACACCAGACTAAAATCAATGTGTTCACTAGACGGCATATGGTCAACTTGGACCTTGGCTTTGCGGTGTGTCAAGTACGACTCGATTAGTTGGACGATAAATAAAGGAAATGATAGACGAGTGAGCTTTCGAAGAAGAAGCGAGTGATCAACGCTGTCAAAAGCCTTGGCCAAGTCTATATATATGGCGTGTGTAACAGTTTTCTTTTCAAAGTGACTGGCTATATCAAAAATAAGCTCAATAAGCTGAGTTTCGCAGGATTTATGCTTGCGGAATCCATGCTGTCTTGAGTTTATTATACCGTTTGTTTCAACGTATTCACAAATCAGGTTATGCAACATTTTTTCGAAAACCTTTGGGGCAACAGAGATGATCGAAATTGGCCTAAAATTAGCAGGATCAGTGAGTGTGCCCTTTTTGGGAACAGGACAGACATTAATTTCTTTCCAATGCGAAGGGAACTGGCCAGAGTCCAGGATCTTAAGAAAGATAATTTCAAGAAATTTACATAATTCATATTTGAGAGTTTTGACAAGGACGACAGGAATATTATCAGCACCAGGACCCTTTTTGTTGCAGAGATTTGTAATTACACGCTCTATCTCATTTTTACTGAAAAAGAATTCTATTCGCTCGGGTAGAAAACAAGAGCTATTAACTGGATTAACTTCACTAATAACTGATTCTGTCTGAGTAACTGAATTAGAGATTGAAACTTGAGCACATTTAGTGGATTTCTTAAAGTTAGTTCGAAAGGACTTGACAAGTATATCCGCTTTGTCAACTGCTTCTGTGAGATGGTTGCCCTCATTATCTATAAGTACAGGGATGTTGGTTCCACGCTTTTTCTGGCGGAGGAAAGTCCAAAAACGCTGTGCAAAAGGCGTCTTCATGCAACGATCAATGAAATATGAATATTGCAGATTATTCATGGACTTTGCATTTTCACGAGCACTGACATAGCTATTCCAGTTTTCAGGTGTGGGGTGGCAACATGCAACCTTAAATTTTCGGCGTTTCAGCCTGATGAGTGATTTCAACTTTGTTGTCACCCAAGGGTATCTGACGTCAAGAATTTTCTTGCGGGAAGGCACCTTGCTGAGAAAATCTGACAGTACCTGGTAGAGGAAACTCCAGAGCACGTCACAATTTTCAGTGTGTGATAATTCGAGAAAAGTGGGGAAGAGGCAATTGAGCCAGACACGAAATTCATCCCAGGCCACACGGTCAAAGCACAAAGAAGTGGTGAATGTTTTAAATACTCTGGAACCGGTGTTTGCAGATTCAAGAATCAATGAAACTGATACTGCCATGTGATCTGCTAAACCAGGAATAACTGAAACGTGACTCTCATCGGGCTCAAAGTTTACAAGAACCAGATCAAGAATGTTGGCAGTGCCATTTTGGCAATAGCGAGTTGGTTCCAAAACTAGTTGCAAAAATCCTGCCTCATCAATCAGCTTGAGAAACTCAGTCTCCCGGGGAGAAGCATTAATGTTCGTTGTGTTATGGACCAATTGATATTGGGAAGGTTAAAGTCGCCTGCCAAGATGACCCTATTTATGCCTGTTCCCTTCCCAGTCATATCATGGTTAATAACATTTAAAACACAATGACGAAATTCCAATCAAAAGTGACATCCGCAAATGGTGAGATATATACACAACCAATGATATATGGATTACAAGAAATAGAGATACGGCACCAGGTTACCTCGATAACCCCATTGAGAGATAGGTTAAAGTTCTCAGGCAGGGGAGTGCTACTTAATCTGTTGTCGATTGCGATTAAGACACCACCACCGTGAGCAGGAGGTTCGCGTTCAGTTCTATAGCAGCTGAATCCAGGGGGGAGAAGCTCTTCATTGGACACCCCTGAACTTGTCCAAGTTTCAGTTACAAAAATAACAGTTGCTTGTACATTTCGTATGAGGTCAAGTAAGCAGGTTCTTTTGAAAACAGATGACAAAGATTGACTGTTGACGTTTAAAAGTTGGAGGATTCCTTTCTTGTTGGCGTCGGTTTTAGTTTTATACTCAAAAATATTTGAACATGGGTCTGAACCCTTTGAGCCTCCATTGGCATTGGGTATAAAGCGTAGCAGGTCGCTTGGCATTGGATTCGGTAAAGCAGGTAAAAGGCGGTCAGTGTCCGAAATGCAGGATCCGTCATTGAAGTTCTCGCAGGTGGACATTTGCATGTCTGCTTTGGAGGGAACAATGGGAGGAATGGCGTCGGGAGGATTAAACTTCTGTGAAAAATCTTCCCACCAAACCTATCCTTGCCCGCGCAAAAGGAGCCAAAATATATTTACATTTTTTATGAAAAAAAAAAATCTTTAAAACATAAAGAAAAGAAGAATCGTCATGGGTGGGGTGCGATCCCACAACCTTTCGCTTCACAGCCCAGTGCTCTAACCACTCGGCCATCGATGCAGTTAGCAAAATCTGTAATCGATTTTGCCTTTAACTAAGTCTGCTGATTGAGAGTGATGACGTAATGCAATAAAGATTGTGGTACGTTTAGAAATTTCGCTAGTCGGCAAGTCACGGCGAACATGCCCCCCCGGAAAATTGGCACATTCCAGCCATTGCTGTATCTAATTCAAGATTGTCCACTTACTTCAATTCGCGTGTCGACAGCTTGGCCTCTCCTCCTTCCCGAAGAGGCTTTGCGAACACTGTCAACAAAGTGTCAAGCGACTGGCAGTAATGCCTTTCTGTTGATATCAGTTCTTCTATGACCTTTGAACTCTCACATTCTCGCCTACTCCGATCATTGATGGCAATTTCTGCTGGAGTAATAACGTTGTCAGTGATGGCAACAGTACCGGACAGTGAACCTGAAAACGAAGAATATTGTTTCACGTAATCTTAAATAATCTTTTGCGTTGTGGTTTGCATCATGGATTGCGCTGTGCATTGCACTGTGGATTGCAATTTTGATTTCATTGTCGATTGCGATGCGCATAGCATTGTGGATTGTATTTTGGATTGCATTGTGGATTACATTGTGCGTTGCATTGTGCGTTGCATTGTGGATTGCATAGTGGTTTTCACATGGATTGAATTAGTGACTGCATTGTGGATTAGATTGTGCATTGCATTGTGGATTGCATTTTGGATTGCATTGTGGATTGCATTGTGGATTACATTGTGGATTACATTGTGCATTGCATTGTTGATTGCATTTTGGATTGCATTGTGGATTGCATTGTGGATTAAATTGTGGATTGCATTGTGGATTACATTGTGCATTGCATTGTGGATTGCATTGTGCATTGCATAGTGGATTGCATTTTGGATTGCATTGTGGATTGCATTTTGGATTGCATTGTGGATTGCATTGTGGATTGCATTGTGGATTGCATTTTGGATTGCATTGTGGATTGCATTTTGGATTGCATTGTGGA
Organism: Sinentomon sp. SZTP_YWyxl; assembly: GCA_030068105.1. Taxonomy (NCBI): domain Eukaryota; kingdom Metazoa; phylum Arthropoda; class Protura; order Sinentomata; family Sinentomidae; genus Sinentomon; species Sinentomon sp. SZTP_YWyxl. The sequence goes on along the minus strand of JASGXE010010421.1, from coordinate 5,445 downwards.
TTGCATAGTGGATTGCATTGTGGATTGCATTGTGGATTGCATTCTGAATTGCATTGTGGATTCCATTATGGATTGCATTGTGGATTGCATTGTTGTGTGAAATAACGGTAAAATACGCTATTTCCGTGTGACAAAAATAGACCGGTCACACAAGATATCAACACAGAAATACTGAAAGGACAATGCAAGCGCCGTCTAATTCCACACAGCTTGACCATTGATCCGGTTTCACGCATTGCATGAATGCCTTGTGTTTCTTCGGCGCTCCTCCCATTTAAAAATCCTTGCGTTCCTTTTTATGATGATCACCCTTGTTCGATCAGGATAAATAGTGGGAAATGTAGAAAAAGTGGGCTGTGTCTCTGAGATTTCAAAATCGTTGAAATCCATCACCAGGAAATCTTGTCTGACATGTCTCCGCAGCCCCTCGTGGCGTTTGTTCACATAAAAAAAACGAATCACCGCTATTCTTCAATTTAATTGACACTCTCTTAATGAGAGAGACACCTTCCACTTGTGACCTTAACATCTTTACTCTCATTTTTTCTCTGGCTTTTAATCATTCTGAGATGGTGGAGTTAAAAAATGAACAATAACTCTTGAGCGTGAGTTTCAAATCATTCTTGGTCTCTCTTGTTCATTTTGAGCGAAAGAAAAAAGCACCAAAAAGGACACGAAGCAAGCACAATAATTTTGATTCTGGCTCGATGTCATTCATTGGCGACAGGGTGACGCTGATTTCCTCCTGAAATGAGGCGAAAACCATGTGAGCATCTTTGAGCATCCCAGCCTAACAGACGCTGAAGAAATTCTGAAATTTAGAGCTCATTTTGGGTGCAGTTTTCGTGTTCTCGAGGATGAATTTCCATCTCGGGTGAGAAAGAGAAAGAACGAAGCATCACTGATTCCTTGAATTTTCCGTTTTCCCCCTTTCTCTCTCAATTCCCTGGATTTTCCCAGATTTCCCATTATCACCTGTGACTCAGGACCGCCTAGAAAAATCAGGTGTGTTGTGGCGGCGGAATTAGTGTAGGTACTCATGCATGTGAATTCCCCGTTCAACGGCGGAGAGATCATGACGGGGGTAACACTAACTCCGAGCTGCGAGGTAAATTTTTGCCATCTGCTCCAATGGAAAAAATTTACCTCGCAGCTCGGAGTTAGCGTTACCCCCGTCATGATCTCTCCGCTGTAACTGTTACCCCCTTCTTTCTTTCTTTTTACTCTTATGCAGGCGGTATAAATTCAAGTGCCAGATTTCAACAAAGCTTTCTGCCGATGTCAGATTTTGATCTGCAGATTATAAAATCTGATCTGTAGATTATAAAAAGGAACTTAAATCTCTGCAGCATTGAGTTATGCTAAAATCTGAACAGTCGCATTTTTACATGTATGAGTACATTAATTTCGTCGCCACTGCCTAAACGCCACAGGTATTCTATTATGCTCGTCCAATGGAGAGCTTTTCGCACTAGCTCACGGTCCCCTTGTAAACGCGGGAACCCGGAATCGTGCTCCCCTCTCGTCACATATTTCAATGACACAATTCACACAAGGCTAAAACAGACCAAAAATAAAGTCAAGCACGCAAAAGAAGACGCAAGATCATCACCACTTTCCAAGATATACCACTGAAACACCAGGGTCTTGCATGCTGAAAACACTACTTTCCAAGACACACTACTCTTGTACAGCTGCGGCGGAATTAATGTACTCATACATCTAAAAATTGCGACTGTTCAGATTTTAGCAAAACCTCCATGCTGCAGAAATGAAAGATCCTCTTTTGTAACTGATGTCAAAATCTGAGAGCTCCAGAAAGCTCTGTTGAAACCTGGCATTTTATTTTCTATCCCCTGCTTTAGAGTAAAAAGACGGGTAAAAAGTTTAGGATGCACCAGTTAAAACGGAAAAGCACATGGATGCGTACATTAATTCCGAAGCTACTGTACAGGCGCCGCCACCAACCACCTTCGCTGCGGATCAGGTCCGTCACAGCTTTTTCCGAATATTAATACCTGGTCTCTCGTGACACCCTGTGCCACTGCTCGTGGGTCACTTTTCAACAGCAGATGGCATCACATTTATTGCAAATTTAACCTCGTCACCAGTTATTGAGGAAATCGCACAGCACAGCACAATTCCGCAAGTCATAAAAACCAGCCTTTTTTGCACAAAACTGCATTGAATAATTCGACAATTTTTGCACCGGCCAACCAAGGTCTCGGCTCGAGCACGATTTTCCCGTCTGAGTTCCGAGGATTTTGTCATTGTTGCAAAATGAGGGAATTTCGATTCGAAGAGACCGTTGTTGCTTTTTGCGTCGCGTTAAAAGCAAAAAATGAATGCGCGAATTGGTGAATCCGAGTAAATTTTGCTCCAGATTATTCTTCCAAGGATATTCCTTGTAAAAACATCGCCGGACGCATATTCCTAATTTCCACTCACACTCATGGTTAAACTCAATTGCGAAGTGTAGTAAATTTAGCAGACGGATCAGTAAAACTGCACAATATTTGGCGTCACCAACTTCCGGCACGCTACACTCTAAATCTGAGGTTTCTGTGTGGAACGCCTTGGGAACATCATTTTAGCATGGGCTTAGATGGGGTGTTCTTTTCGTACACCTATCGGAACACCTTTCGGAACACCTGACGTGTTCTTTGGGACACCGTTTTCCTGTCACAAATTTGGAACACATGAGCGATTTGGAAAACACCTTTTGAAAAAAAACCTTTTGAGCACCCTCTCAAACACTTCATGTGTTCCAAATCACTTGTGTGTTCCAAATTTGTGACAAGAAAGCGATGTCCCAAGAACACGTCAGGTGTTCCGAAAGGTGTTCCGAAAAAAACACCCCCATCTAAGTCCATGTTAAAAATGGTGTTCCGAAGGTGTTCCATACCGAAACCTCAGGTTTAGAGTGTATTTTCGAGAATGTTTCGACATTTTTTAATTAAAGTTAACCAAACCTGACCTCTGACCCAGTATTCACTGCTTGTTCTCAACCTACTGCTTGATATCCTACCATTTTCGGCAAGGAAACATCCCGGAAGTTCTCGTATCTACATGTATAGTGGTGGCAGAATTAATGTTCTCACAGATGTAAAAATTGTGATTATTGAGGAGAAAAACTCTTGCTGCAAAATTGAAAATTCTATTTTATAACCGTGGTCAAAATCTGACTTCGCCAGAAAGCGTTGTTGCGCAACCAGACGCTTTAATTTCTACCGCCTGCATAAGAGCAAAAAGAAAGAAAAAACGTTTCGGAGGCAACAGTTAAATGGGAGAGCACATTTAAGAGAATGGTGGAATGGGAGATGATGATTTCCATTTGCAAAATACTTGTTACACATATGGAGACGCAATGGAAGAAGGTGATTTACATTTGCAAAATACTTATTACACATATTGGCTTGGATGGGACAATAAACCAAATAAGAATCATTATGCTGTCATTATCACGTCGATCACATAATGATTCTTGTTTGGTTTATTGTCCCATCTAAGCCAATATGTGCAACAAGTATTTTGCAAATGGAAATCATCATCTCCCATTCCCCCTGTATATATGTTTCAGGTTTTTTGCAACGTACTGTACATTTTTACCGGCGCCACTATACCATCACTGATTGTGTCGTTCAACCAACAGATGCATCTTTCCGAACAACCGCGGAAAAAGTGTCTGTTGTGCAGATAGAAATAAAATTTTCCCTACACAAACCTGTCCGCCTAATTGGCTATTGTGCTGAACCTTACGACTATGTGTAACAATGGTGAATGCGACCGCATGCTTCGGATGACAAAGCGCAAATAGTGTGCCTATAACTCATCTTGTTGATAAATAAAAAATTAAAATTAATTAAAAATGAATTCAAAAAATTAAATAATAAAGATCCAAACCGTTTTTTTTCGCCTTCGCTGACATTTGGATACTTTTCCAGTGTCGAAATCACCGATCGATCCTTATTCTCCAACTCCAATCTAGCTTCATCTCCAAGCAAATGATCACCATTCCCTTGACCAATCGGTGTTTGATCTGACGAATTATTGGGGCTTTCCCCAACGCTGGGCACATCATCTGAATTCTGCTGCCGGATTTGGGCTTGAAATAAAAACGAAAGTATTGTCCCGATGAGAATGAACCTTTGCGACACAGCACTGACAGTTCATAGCATGCCCGTGGTAAACGCCAGTGTTGGTATGGGTCGGTTAGCTTAAAAGCCAAAAGCATTTGCCGAACCGACCCAAATCAGCCAGCGAGCATTCCGGCAAATTGTATCCTTACTTTCCAATCCTTATAGACCTGCAAAATGGGTGCGACAGGGATGTTCATTCTGAAGTATTCGGGACAATATGGAGGAGAAAACATATTTCGAGAATCGAAATGGTTCAACTCCACGAAAAAAATTCTATTTTTAAAAGGAGTTGATGGAGCGACCGCCCTTTTCCGGAGTTTCCGCTGGAGTTTCTCCGTTCGAGAAAAAGTGAAATGCGCCGCTCGACAATCGTCTGCAATGCACTCTCAGCAGAATGTTACTTTTGCCGATTAGTTTTACACTCTAAATTGAGAGGTTTCCGTTTGGAACACCTTGGAAACACCCTTTTTAACACTGGCTTATTGATGGAAGTGTCCCTTTCGGAGCATTTTTGGAACACGTAATGTGTTCGTGGAACGCTGCTTTCCTGTCACAAATTTGGAACACATAAGCGATTAGGAGCACATGAAGTGTTCCCAAGTTTGCGCCAAGAAAATGGATTTCTAGAGAAGGCATACGTCTTCCAAAATGTTCCAAAAACAGAATACTTCAATCTTAGCCTGTGTCAAAAAGGTGGACAATACTCCAATGTTCCCCTTTACACATTGTTGCAAGTGACAATCTGTTTTGGACAGACGATCTGGAAAAGTATGATGCAAAAATCTGTCCATTCAGACGCGGTTTAGAACGTACGTGACATTTCACATTTTTCCGGGGCTAAATTGCATTCAATCCAACATTGATGTTAACTTCAGGCCAGATTAAGAGTATTTCGTCATAAGGGAACTTTATTATGGTTTTCAAGCACGGAGAAAATAATATATGAGCCACCAAAACACAAGATCTAGTACCGTGTGCGGCACCACAGGTAAAATTCGGCAATGCTTATCAAAAGGGGCCAGCTCCAACCATCTCTGAAACGGACGGGCAAGGGTAACCGTTCAGGTTGATCTCGGGGGATCTTTGGGTAGGTATATGGACGATCTAATTCAGGATCGTTCTTGTCCGAATTTAAGTCGTTCACTTACTTTCAGGATCGTACCGTTTTTCAATCCCCAGTTTCAGGGGGCAATGTCCCCATAACGGACGGCTTGGGTAACCATTCAAGACGTTCAGGGCAAAATAAAACCAACCTAACACAGCCTAACCTAACCAGCCTAACCTCCCATAACTTAGCCTAACTAAC
>JASGXE010010420.1:0-19459 GCA_030068105.1 Sinentomon sp. SZTP_YWyxl | reverse complement strand
CTGGTGGATTTCTTAGAAGGCCAAGGAACAAACAGTCACAGGCAGCTACTATAAACAGGTTTTGTTGAAGCTGCATGCTGTTTTGGCAAAAAATCGGCCCGCTCAAGCTGCATCGTGGAATTTTGTTGCATCACGACAATGCACCAGCTCATTCATCAATGGTTTCAAGGTCCGTCCTCCACGATTTCCGATGGAACTGCTCACACATTCACCCTACAGCCCTGATTTGGCCATTTCTGGTTTTCCTCTTCCCAAAATTGAAGGAGTCGATGAACTATGTCAAGCACGCTGTCCAAAACCAGTTCGGAGCCAACGAAGCCGAATTCTACAGAAAAGAGCTTTGAATGACTGAAACAATGCCAGGACAAGTGTTTGGAGTGAATTTAACAAGGAATTCAGTTTTAGAAGTTTTTTACAGCGAAGGGAAGCACGTGTGCAATTAAGTCTGGCTAACGAAAAGTAAAGGGGGGCGGACAATCAGGAACATGGGACAATCTGCCCTGAATAATGAAGGAGGACAATTCAGAACATACAAGTATACACGGATGGGGACAAACCAGAACATGCACATGGTAGCAAAAGGGGTCAATCTGGAACATAGCTAAGATAGCAACTTGCTCACCGTCCAGGGTGAACCAAATTTACTCTTGTGCTTATTTTTTTTTTCCTTTTTCTTTTTGTCAATCTTCCCGGGAGCCCAGGGAAGCCACTGGAGAACCCTCACACGGGACCTAACCGAACCTAACCTGGCCTGTCAATGGCCCGTGTGTGCACGCTGCTGCTATTTGGATCGACAAAGAAAAGCGAATGATTGATTGTCCTGTGTGTATAACCGAGATCTGTTAAGTTTTTATATCTCTTCCAACAGTCTTTTCGGGTTAGGATAGGTTAGGTTGGGTCCCGTGTGAGGGTTCTACAGTGGCTTCCCTGGGCATCCGGGGAAGAATGACAAAAAGAAAAAGTAAAAAAAACAAGGACAAGAGTCAATTTGGTCCACCCTGTACGGTGAGCTAATTGCTATCTTAGCTATGTTCCAGATTGATCCCTTTTGCAACCATGTGTATGTTCTGGATTGTCCCCATCCTTGTTTTCCTTTTTGTTCTGAATTGTCCCCCTTCATTATTCAGGGATACTTCTAACAGTGTTCCAGATTGTCCCATGTTCCCGATTGTCAGCCCCCCGTAACTTTAAGTTAACCTTAAGTCTCAATATCTTGTTGAAAATGGTTGGGGACAGGAGATAGCCCAGAGTCGAAATTATCAGTGCAGGATATTTGAAAAAGAACCACACAGAAAATGACAAAAACATCTCAGCAGGTAATCACTGCATCTCCAGTGTTTTTCTTCCTGAAAATTTCTCAGAAGAAAGGCTGGTGGGTATTTAACATTATTCAAACTATTGACCGTATTCCCCAATTCAACTCACTCTTTTGTTCAACTCAATAGCCAGTTCAACAGACGGATGCAGCGTTCAATGCAACAATGGAAAAGGAATAGCAACACAAATCTGTCCATTGAATTGGCTATAAAGTAGAATCTGAGAGAGTTGCAATGGGGAATACGGCCATGCAGGCTAATTGCATGGGTGTACCTGTCTGGTAGGATGAGGAAAACAAAAGAAACACATTGCAAGGAAAATTGGCAATGCATGGAGGATGATCAAAAAGTTTCCAGCACAATGTACGAGGGTTGTTGAATAAGTTTCTGCCTTTGCAATGAAATTTTTGTTGTTTTTTGGAGATTTTCTCCAATGGCGAAAATGTCTGAATAATTTGAAAGTTGTCCTAGTGATTTCTGGATCAATCCGATGCAAATTATAAATTTTATCGCAATTTTGAAAAAAAAAAAGTACCAGAGGCAGCTAAATTGAACGAACTGAACAATAATTGACGAAAGGACCTGTTCACCAAAACACAAAATCCAAAAGACCAGAGTGCAAAGCCCGTGTCCCAATCGCATCCACATGCGCTTGCTGACTGTACCGTTGGCGTGAACCTCAGTATCAGCATGAACCTCATTTACGCACAGAAAATTGACATTTTTGCTTCGAATCAGTGGTATCAGCGAATCTTGTGCTCCTGTGAAAAAGATCCATTTCTCAGTTACTCTCATTGTTCATTTTTAAGGGCTCCTCGTGTTTATTGCGACAAATTGAAAACTTTGCAGTGGATTGATCTAGAAATCACTCGATAACTATCAAATTGATCAGATATTTTTGCCACAGGAGAAAATCTCCAAAAAACAAGAATTTCATTGCAAAGGCAGAAACTTATGTTTCTGCCTTTGCAGACCCTCGTAGTTTCTCTCGTGCCAGTTCCCGTTTCATGATGTCAAGATTTTAATCATTTGTGGCACACCAGGTGGTCATGGAAAGCTTCCACAACAATGAGTGTGGGGCTGGTGTCTGGCCCGAGCCATGACGACCACTACTCGCTGTGGAGAAATTGAAGGGAGCTAAGTGTAAGAAACTTTGATTTCTATTCCTGCTATTTTCCATCTAAAACCCATTGTTGTTCAACAATATTTTTCATTTGTCTGTTTTCACTCAGCTCCCTTTAATTTGTACAAGGCGTACTCTTGTCGGCAGGAGACTATGCTTATTCTAGCTTTCAGAAACATGCGGATTCCTGTAACAGCTCCACAGAGCAGTTTACCTATCACAGCATCCTCACATCCAGTCATCTTCGAATTTGGGTCTAACGCATCGCCGAGCTCAAAATGCAGGGATTTTACAACAACGAAGGAATTCCCAAATAGGGTTTATCCTTTGCTTTTGACAAGTTCAAACAGCCAATTTGTTTTTGTTTTCTTGAAGATTCGTAGGGATTCAGAATAGTTCTCAGATTTGCCTTTTGAACACCACTGAAATGATGTGAGCAATAGCTGACGTTGGCTGTTTTTTCAAAGCAGAACAAAATCAGCAACCAAACCATTCAGCAACACTGCATGAGCAAAATGACAAAATAAATGCAGACACAAGTTTTCTTTTCATCCCAAATGCAATGGAGATTTCAATAAAAAAATCAAATAAAAAAATAAAACAGAAAAAAGCACAGTCACTTCATAATGCATCCGTAAACTGCGAACTTGTCTAATTATTGATGCCAAACTTCCAAACCCCTATCCCTGTTGCTGAATGTTTTGCCTTCAACCGGCATGGCATGTTAAACAACCAACAACAAATTTGACCAACTTTCTCAAGCAGAAAAATTTGACGCTCTCTATCGTCTTGCATGCAGAATCCTCAATTTTGGATTCTCTCTTTGTGCACATTTGACACAACAATGAAAGGGTTTCACTTCTCTCTGTCAAAGCTGGGCAAAACAGTGCACGTTCAATCATGTTGGCTTTGTCGGCCTTTAGGCGCCTACATTTGTTTCATCTGCATTGACACATACTGAGTCGCCCCGTCTGTCTGCATACACATGTAGTTCCGGTTAAAGTGGTTAGAGCTACAGAGTATCAGATCACAAAACACTCGCATGACAAAAATCAAATTGAGTTTTTTGCCATGGCTTGAGAGTTTGGGCATCCCCGTGCAAGAACGTTCATGGACTTTTTCGCCTTTGTTGAAGAAGAGTTTGTTGTTCAAATGTTTTGTTGAAAGGAAGCAACTCTTAAAATAAAGCAAATATGAAGCATGAATTAGCTTAATCCGATCATTGATGAACCTCGGGGAGAACTTAACAATTGAATGATTAAACGCACTTTTCATTGACATCTTCTCCGTGTTTTCCTTTATTCCTCGACACACGACGCGTTTTGGGGCGTCACGCTCCCGTGTCGAGGAAGAAAGGAAAACACGGAGAAGATGTCAATTAAAAGTGCGTTTAATCATTCAAATGAAGCATGAATGTTTGCATCACAGGAAAAACCACACATCAAACTTGATGTTGTTTCAATCAGACACTTCACAACCACAAAAAAGAATGGGGACTGAAAAGCCAGAGGTAAAAATGCCTGGCTTATCAATTTTTATATTTTGGGGCATGAGTCTCCAGATCAATTTTTTACATTTTGGGCTGTGTGGTCCTGTCATACGAATGAATAGATTTTGTGCATTCTGCCATCCCATAGCTGTGTTACGGGTTATTTGGAACCGGAATCTCGGGGAGCCATTTATGTAAACACAGCAGCCAATCTCCACAATGCTATTGCAGTGGTCTCGAAAAAATTAAACAAATAAACAAGATCTGCCTGCTGGTCGATGTCATGTCTCATTCCACCGCCTTTTTGCTGCAAAAACCACCACTGCTCAATGCAAATACCTGCATTCTCTTTGGCTGCTGAACAAATCGGGATGCCAGCCACCGTCACGCACTCAGCGTCAGTTACGAGACAGCCACGGTGGGAAAAATACACAAAACCTGTTCGGCCATTTGATGGGAAATACAGGGTTTCCCAAAAGTCACTTGACAACCCCTTCTAATTGCAAATTTCCAATGTTCTCTTGTGGGGCTATTTCTTCAGATTTCAGATCCAGATTGGGCAGGTGGCCAGCTGCAGGTGTTATCCATACGAATTGGAACAAACTTCACTCCAAGCTTCCAGATGGTTGCTTCAAAACGCAATGCACTTTTTTGGGGTTGTCAAGTGACTTTTGGGAAACTCTGCATATGTACAGCGCACATGTAATGATTTGAAAGATTTTTAAAAAGAATGCAAATTACCTATACAGGGAAATTCCAGTGAAAACTATACGCGAGAGCGCGTTCGGTATGAATTTGCTCGTATTTTTCCTTTTAATTTGTCTGCTCTTTCAGTCATTGACCGTTTGTTTTTTTCTCAGGCCAAGCGATTTGCGCTCGCGGTGGAATGAGATCGGCGCATTGAGCTGGTGTTTTTGTGAATGCCAAGGCCGATTACAGCCTGCGCCAAACGTGCCGCCTGTTTCACCTTCAGCATTCGGAACGACCAGAACCTTGACGCATTGCGCAGTCCGTGACCTTATTGCAAAATTGAATTCAACATGGCTCTGTCCAGAATATCCGTCGAAGGCCACGATGCGCACAGAGAGAAGGTGAATATGAACGAAGGTGCCATCATTGCCCAAGTGGAAAGACAAGCAATACCCACAGACCGCAAGCGAAATAGGCCGGAAGGCTATTTTTTTAAATGATCACACGGGATCGGGATTTTTCCTGCGAACCCAATGTAAAAGTCCCGAGACGCAAAAAGTGGGCAAAAACCATTTGAACAAGGAAAAAAGGTTAGGTAAGGTTAGGTTGGGCAAGGTTAGGGAAGGTTAGATTAATCTCGGAAGGTTAGGATGGCCTAGGTAGCTTTATTTTGTTTTTTTTTTTTCAGTTTGCACGATTTCGATAACGTGTGACGATTTAAAATAACGCTGCCGGGAGCTTGGTCTCGCCAGATCCTACGTCACAAAAATCCTTAAGAAAAGTAAGATCCGTCCCCGGAAGATACTCGTACCGTTAGTCCATGAACTAAAGCCTGGTTAAAACTAGAAGAGCTGATTTTTGTGAGAAAATGGCAAACTCCGTCAGACGCCATCCTGGTCCAGTTGAAAGGACATGTTTCACAGACGAGGCCACAGACCATTTTTCATCGAGGGGATTTTAAATGGCCAGTTGTATTAACAGCTCCCGGAAAGACAAGTGTTTCCAGCAATCGCTTATGACAGTGGCCGAGCAAGTGGACGACGAAGGACGACCCGCACTGAGCAGGAACACCATCGTTTTCCAGCACATGTCCAAGTTGGACAAGTAGCGATTTGTGGATAGGAAAGGGGGACGAATTGAATGGCCGATATAATCGATCGCATTAAAACGATTAGCCATCAGCCCACAAAAACTCAGCAACGCACGCTAAGAATTCGAGCACCGAATGTATTTTTGTCAGGAGCAGCATTCAAGGGGGACAATTTGAAAATTACTTCCATAGGAGACAAACGGCCCTTTTTGGGGCCACCTATCAGCATCCATCAGCGGCAGGTCAAAAAGCACATCTTTCATTTTTTATGCGTCAGGTTCGAACTTTTTCAACACCGTGCACCACTTTTGGGGCTGGCTGCGACGAATGGCAAAAAAGAAAAAAGGTCATTGATGTGAAATTCGGATAATCGACGAATGCAATACAAATGACAAGCGATAAAGAAGCAAATTCATACCGATGGAGCTCTCGCGTATAGTTTTCACTGTCATTTCCCTGTATTCCACTCACAAAATGGAGATGAAAAATTCAGCAGAACATGCTGAAACTCGCACGAAAACATGCCTCTACCAGAGCATGATATTGGAACAAAAGTAAAAATACAGGGTGTCCCAAAACATTTCTCGTGAACAAAATTCGCGATGACAGTTGAGGAGCATGCGGAAGGCATGATGATGAGGTACACTTCCGATACTCTGACACAAACATCCACTTCCGATACAAACATGTTTTTATCAGAAGTGTACCTCCTTTGTCGAAAAAGTTTACATCATTCGTGAGATGTTCCTGATGGCAAAACAAATCGAAATTAGCCAGTAAAAACTTGCTCCAGGCCCCTATTTCCATGCAATGCCTGCCCAAAGTCCCCCAAAATGGGCCCATTTGGGGTATTCATGGGGGAGGAGATTTCACCATAGAACCATCAAATTTGACAGGTTCTACAGAAACAAGTAAAAATTTGACAGGTTCTACGGAACAAGTAAAACATAAAAAAACATTCAGTGACAAAATAACTTCCCGAGTCTCCACTTTCACGCAGTGCCCCTCAAAAGAAAAATCCAAAAAAGTCCAATTTGTGGTTGTCTAGGGTTAACTGAGATATGAAGATAGTGGATGGCCGCACAAAACCCATTTTTCGAGGACAGATTCCCAAAAGTATGCTGAACAAAAAATGTTCAGTGAAAAAATGTGCTCCGACCATTTCCACACAATAGCCACCCAAAAACCGGTGAAAAATTGTCTTTTTCGGGGGGTTGGACAGTTGCCATGGTCACCCACTGGGCTGCCATGGTTACCATGAAAAAGAGACGTTTTTCACCGGTAACACTCGTGAACACAACAAAATTCTCCACCATGAATACCCCAAATGGGCCCATTTTGGGGGACTTTGGGGGCATTACATGGAAATGGGGGCCAGGAGCAAATTTTTACAGTTTAATTTCGATTTGTTCTGCCGTCAGAAACATCTCTCCAAATTTTGGCAAAATGTTTTTGGGACACCCTGCATTGAAACTCCAAAGGAGTAAGATTTGGGAGAACATAACTCTGAATGAAGAAAACACTTCCAAGCAAAGCTTCTGCAGTTTAAACCTCAATTCAGGAATGGGGCAAGCTATGATGGTTCCAATTTCAACGGCTCACGCTGGCAGGAATGGGCACAGGGAGGGGGGTTTGGCAGGATACACCTTCTCAAGCTGCAGTATGTTGCCCTCCGAAGCTTTGGTCAATCACCCTTCCCCCCAACATCTCAGCTCCATTGACATTCCTGATGGGCAGTTTCCATTTGTCGCTCATGTAGCTGCCAGAAGCGATTTCTGGCAATGGTGAGCTGTCCCAAGTGTTTGCTGGATGCCACTTTTTTGATTTTGCGACTGCGGCAAAAATTTCGAGAAGTTCTCAATATTGAGACCAACCACCGTTCCAACCAGCAAGCAGTAGGGCGGCCTATTCGTAGATTGTGGAATTGAGGGAATTCAGCAGTTTTGTGTTTTGCTCGTATTGAAAAGGACAATTATTTTTTTCAGTAGAATGAAGAATGTTCGACCATGTTTTGGATTTTGAATTTCCCATTGTGACAAGACAAGGAAAAGATTTGATAGGAGTCTCGACTACCCAATCTGATCAATTCAATTTGTCGGCCTATTTGCAAATGCAGAATGCATCAAAATTGCAAATTGGCAGGCCAGAATCGCAAAAAAGAATGGGACACACCCTTTCTTTCACAGATCTTGATTGACTTATTTCTAGCTGTTTCATGATTACCAGCTTTCTGTAGCCGTTTTCCTGGGTTTTGCAAGCAGCCAATTGTCTTGGTGTGTGCTTGGTCTTCTGCAAATGGAAAAATTGAAGCACAGAGCAGTGATTCAATTTCTGACAATGGAGGCTGTGGCCCCAAAGCTGATCCACGAACGCATGGCAGTTGTTTACAAGGACAATGCACCTTCGTATGCCACCATAGTTAGGTAGGTGGGCCAGGAAATTTAAGTGCGGTCAGGAGTCTTTGGAAGATGACGAATGTCCAGGTCAAGCAAACGTGGTGATTGACGACAGGATGACAACCAGAGTGCAGAAGCTTGTGCTGGACGATCGCCGAAACCTTTGGCAGGTTGAGTTTTTCATGAAGGATGGAGCTAACCGAACCTGTGCTGATCCCGAGGATCTGCACAATCGCTGCTGTCGTAATTCGGCCCGTCCAGAAATTGTCAGTGTTTGTCGTCGGAACCCGCGAAAGAGCCTGTATTTGACATTTAAAATATTTAAAACACCAGGGCAATCATCCACAAGTCACCAATTGAAACTGAATTTGTCGGTAGTGAAAAGATTAATTGAAACATCACTGGTCATAAAAACTAACCGGAACCGAGTCAGTTAATAAGTGAGACATTATTTCATCGACTTGGGACCAGGGTTTTCTTCGGACCAGGGACATGAACGACAAATATCAATTTAACTAATTTTCAATATTCTACCCTCCATTCCAAGTCATCGGGCGCTTCAATTCAGTCAGCATTGGTATTTCACCACTAAGGGTGGAGATAAGAATACGAGGGATTGCCACTTCGGAGGAACGAACGGCAGAAAATGAGTTTCCTCTTCATTTCTGTTAACACCCAACATCACACGAAACGGTCTCTTTTGAAAATCGACATTTTTTGCCCGAACGTTCCTCTTAAGTCACAATCTTGCCGACCCTTCTCTCTGGCATGAGAAAGAATTTTCCTGCTTTATTATTTGATATCGTCTACATTATCACATGAACAGAAGTTTTTGGACAATGGTTTTCAAAGAACAGGATACAACACCCACCTGACCAGTAGGATGCGGTCTTCAGGTTATTACCAGTTAGTCAAATAGGAAACACAATTGGTGATAGTGGGAAAAGAAAAGGAAACACGTGTGTATGGCAAGAATCCCAGTACCCATAGGCAGAGATCCGTAAAAATCGCGTTATAGTTTTGCGTTTTTCGTTTTCCAAATTTGTAATTTCGCATTTTATCGCTTTGGCGCTTGGCTGATTTCGCTTTCCATCGCCAGACCCAGTTTCATGATGCCCATACCCTATAGAGGTCAGGCAGAACCAATTGTGGTGCAGACAAGACTGCAAGATGCTGATACACTGTGTTTGAAAAATGCTGAAACTGGATCGCAATCACAAGACCTGTTTGCGAGAAAAACATAGAACGATGATGGAAGACACTGCAAGTCAGGAAAGACCAACCCCACTTGCGAGAAAGGAGGGGAGGGGAGGAGCCAGGTTGCCAAAGGATTTTGTTTTGAAACTCATTGTGAACTGCGCACAGTTTATTTTCATCAAACAGCCGCAGGGCTGGAGGAAGACGATTTTCTGAACACCCAACTTGACAATGATAATAAATGGATGCTTGGCCTTTGTGAACAACACAAAGAACAATTTTCCCTGCCAAGGCGTCTTCATAGAATAAGTATACTATGAATATTCATATTCATGAGTATACTTTACATATTTACTTTACATAGTGAGAGAGAGTATACTTTACATACTTTACATATTCATATTCATGAGTATACTTATTCATAGAATAAGTATACTAGAATAGTATTTTTCTTCTATGGCGTCTTCTTGTCATCATGGATTTGAGGAGACAAAAGAAAAAAAAATCGTACTTCTGAAATGTGGTTCACTCTTTGGCCGCCAGATTAGCGCCACCGTCTCAAAAAAAAGGGACAAGTCAAGGTGCATTTGGTCTGGCCTTTCCTGTTGCTCATTGTCGCATTCATCTTTTGCTCAGAAGTCAATTTCATGGACACATTGGTGTTAATGATTTTCATTTCTGATTCTGTGCTACTCCTTTTCTGCTGTTGGGAAAATGCATCCATTTGTTGCTTTTCTTTCTTTTTTCGTCTGCAAGGAGACAGCAACTGTTTTGTTATTCCGACATATCATAAATCTGCTCAGAATCAGTGGGCCAATAATTATTGACTCAGCAGAAAACATCTGGAAGTGGACCAACAGAGCGGCCGTTGGTCCACTTCTGACAAAGGCAGGAGCCACTCGCGCTCAGGTGCATGTCAACAAATTGCAGTCGCCGGAAATGTGCTTGTTTGTAAAATATGTGCTAAACTCCGTGTCAGTAAAAATGAGGTTTTGTTGCTTGCAGTGGAAAGGAAACGCAAAGATCAATTTTTCCATTTTGAAACAAATGCACTATTTGCGTGGTGTTTTCTTGGAAAGTCTCTGCAAATCTGGAATTGCAACACTTTTATTTCAGCAGTTGTGCAGATTTTGTGATGTTTCATGTAAATTTTGCACTTCGGGGTTTTTCTGAATTTTTATTCTCCTGTGTGAAATTTTTACTTTTGCGCATATTTTACACCTCCCTGTCATGTTTCAAACAGTTTGCGCAATTTTTAAACATTTCAAGCAAATTTGACTTACTGCATTTCTTTTTCAATTTTTGTTTTGATTCCTTCCTTGCGCGCAACGGAGTATAGTTCACAAGTGCAACACAGGGTGGAAAGAAAATATGCATGGACCACCTGTGGTGCTTGTGTCAACAGTGTTTTTCTTCTTTTCTTTTTGTTTCTTTCTGTTTTGAGGACACATACAGGGTTTCCAAAAAGTTGGAAACTCCGTGAAATTATTTCTAAAAACTGTCAAAATCCCTGAAAAACAGGATTGCCTCACCGGGACAATAAATGGCCACAACAAACTTTTGGAAATCATCCAAAGAAAAAGTGCCCAGAATTTTTCTCTGTGATCGACGCACATGATGGTGAGTTATATTTAGAAAATTTTGATCACACTGTACGGTCCTTTAGAACAACCAGACAAATTAAAAATTGGCACCGCTCAGCTGGAATCCACTCCAATGGCATGAAAAAGAATTCAATTCCAGCCGCTTTTGATGGGAAGTGCCCATGCTTGGCTCAAGCACACCTTTCCCTCCCCTCCCCTCCCCTCTGCGCATTTATTGACAAGTTCCAGATCATTTTTTCTTTTCAGGCCACCCACGTTTCTCAACGTCCAGTTTTTGTTCAACACGGCCATGGTGCCTTCAAATGGGAGGTCATTCACTCCTGTGTTTTCTTTCTTTGCGCTTCCGCCAGATGTTTGAAAAAGTGCAAAGTGCGGTGCTGGGGGGGGGTTGAGCTTGCAAAGGAGGCGCATTTTGTTCACTCAAAAACAATTAATATTGACATCAATTGAAAAAGACCACCCAAGCGGTAACCACTTTTCTTTCTTGCACTTTCCATTTCCAGGGCACGGAAACATAATTTTTTTCGCCACCCACGATTTTTTTTGATTTTTTCAATAGATAGTCAAATTTCGCTTGATTTCGCTCCAAAAGGCGTTTGTCGCTAATTTTTCGCGATTTCGCTGCAAAGGACGAATTTCGCATTTTTTCGCGAGCTTAAAAAGAGACTACACACCGCCAACAATAAAACTGTCTTGTCCCCTCTTCGAAATTCCAATGAATGGCAGAGTTTGCTTTGTCGCTACGAGCGATTTTTACGTATCTCTGCCAATAGGCGATTCTCAATTTTTGCGGATTCAAGTTCTTTGAATTCCAGATGCATCTCATATCAGGAATTCAGCTTGTTGATTTAAGCCCTCCTCAATTGCTCAACAATCACTAAGAGGTTATGTCTCTCTCAGATGCAAAATATTGCGTCTTCCAGGGTAAATAAAACAGATTTCTCTAAAAAATAATTCAAAAAAATGTATTTTAACATCAATACATGCATGCTGCCAACGCATTTGATTAAATGGGAGCCTGAAAAATAAAATTTGCCTGAATCGTCTGAATTTCATAAACACATCAAGAGGCAGTGCCGCAAAAGATTCAGACTTGCAGCCTTTTTATGAAAGTTTCAAGCAGAATTGTTACGCTTTGTAAAATACCTAGCCAAGAAAGACAAATGCTTTGTGACAACACGAATAATATTCAAGAAGCTATAGAAAAAGACGCAAAGGTTTTGGCAATCACATTCTGATTCGTGACGCACGAAATTTGCATCAAAAAATTCACAGGTGCGCTTGCTTTGATTGCCGACATAAAACCACCTGAGAAATTCCACTTGGAGATTTTCATTCAAAGTCTAGAATTCGAGAAAAATGCATCGACCGTAGAATTCGTCACTAACTCCGGCGCCACTCAAAATCAACGGTAACATGGGATGCAAAACATCATAGGCCGTATGCACCAAAGCCACTGACCTTAACCCTAACCCTAAGCTTGAAAAAAGTCAATTCCATGTTCAGATGCACCTTTCTCAACGGTGGAAAAGGAATAGGTACTGTTTTGCATAGAAATCAGATTTTCCAACAGATTTCTGTGCATAAAAATTTTATGAAGAGAATTCTGTTGGAAAATTTGATTTCTATGCACAAAAGTATACCTTTTCCATCGTTGAGAAAGGTGCAACTGAACATGGAATTGACTTTTTTCAAGCTTAGGGTTGTGGCTTTGGTGCATACGACCGCATAACATTCACGTAAAAAATGAAACTGCATCAAGCGATGCTGGAATTGGATGACGCAAGTACAGCAACCGCAAGGTTAACCCTTTAAACAATTATCTAATTTGAGGCAATTATTTAATATTATTATCAGATTATATAATATTATTATTATTATCAATTATTGTTAACAATTATCTAATTATCTTTTTTGTCGGATCGGATATCAATGAAGTTTTGCTGACGACATTTCGACCTCTGGACTGGAGTCTTTCTCAAGTCTGGTGATGAGATTTGTTCGCCACCGCTGGTGTTATGCGAATGGTGCAGTCTAATAACAAGTGACGAGTTGAAGTCGTTGGGGTAATACATGGTCATGGTCATGGGTCAGTTGTTTTAGCGGTTGAGATAACTCCGGAATGTGAAGTTCTTGTTTGGCCACGGCCAGCGGCAGCA
Source organism: Sinentomon sp. SZTP_YWyxl (assembly GCA_030068105.1). NCBI lineage: Eukaryota > Metazoa > Arthropoda > Protura > Sinentomata > Sinentomidae > Sinentomon > Sinentomon sp. SZTP_YWyxl. The sequence goes on along the minus strand of JASGXE010010420.1, from coordinate 6,395 downwards.
ACATTATCGCATTATTAGATCAGAGAAAGACTCCATTCCATGGGGTGAAAGCATTCGTCTGCGAATCTTGACATCAGATCCAACAATGGCCTCAAATGAGGTATTGTTTCAAGCGTTTGCGAAATGGATCGTGGCACCAGACATACTCGTAACATGGTTTGTTTTAAAATTCTCACCATGTTCATGTCTCTCACCATGAAGAACTCCGTTGCTTTCCAAACATTATCAAAAATGCAATATTTCCACAGACATTTCCGCAAACCTTCAACTGTGACTCTTGCCAACTTTAAATAGCTTTCATCTCAATCCTGCCAGGTGGATTCCATCATGTAGAGAATTTCCCACAAGCCTTAATCTATTTGGAAGCCTGCAGTCATTCATCCAGTGCAAAGGCCGACCCTGGGGGAAAAGGGGAACAGGGTCATCTTCTTCAATGAATCTGACGGACTTTTTCTTACCTTGCAGCTTTTAATCATTTAACAGGCATTGTGCAAATTGGCCTGGATCAATGCATTTCTATCACTGTATTTTCTATGTTTCAGCCAAGGAATAGTTGACGATTGGAGCAACAGCCCCGAACAAGGATTTTTCTAACAGATCAAGAGGCCAAAACATCACTGGATGCATAAGATGATTCGTTTGCTTTACAATTGTCCATTTTTAATAAATTGACACTCTCGAAAGGAACATCAGCCAAGGATAGGCTAATCCCAACTCGTTGAAATACAAAATGGTGGCTTGGAAAATGCAAGTTAAAAGGAAACATCACGAAGGCAAAAAAAACTTGAGAAAATGCTCCAAGTTACCAACCACATCCACTCGTGAAACTGATTTTCAGCAAATTTTCCAAAGAAGTAGAGAATACCAAGTCTTGCCCACTTTTCCAACTGGTCCAGCAAACTTGTCCATCATGCAAATTTTGGCCCTTTACAACACCTGTCTGGATATCCCATAGCATCAGATTGATGGGGTGAAAAACAGGGAGAAATCTGACACTTGGCCATTTTTAGATTTTCAGCCCATCAGAGTTGGTGGGGAATCGTCCGAAAACAGCAGCGAAACCAATTTTGAAAGATCTCTTCTGCTTCAAAAGTTCTTTTGGAATATGCGAAGCTGCAGCAGATGAAATTTTGGACTTTTGACTTTGCCCTCCAAATCAATTTTCGAGCCATCCTACCAGTGTAGGTATCTCTGTCAATTTGCAAGTTAGAACAGTTGAATTTGGCAACTATGTAGAAACGTGCAAGCAAATAGCTGATTGGCTCAGACTTTAAATTCTTTCTTCAATTGCAAAGTTATTGCGAATATCCTATGGAATAAAGTGAAAAATCACAGCTTTTCAATTGGTGCCGAACAAAAGTACCTGTTGGACTCATGCAACGAAGAAAATTAAAATATTACCCCATCTGAATTTTTGTATGTTTTTTCCCTGAATCTAAATTTTACAGAGTGAAGTAGGCAATACTTATGGCACCTTCCCATGGCACCTTCCCATGGTTCAGATTTGAGTAAAAACTCAATGCTGCAGAAATGGAATATTCTTTTTTGCAAACCGAGGGCAAAATCTGACAACTCCGAGAACCTTGTTGGAATCCGGCACTTTAATTTCTACCGCCTGCATAAAACTAACCATGGGAAGATCAACTCCAGAATAACGCTAATCTGAATCTGAGGTTGCGGAAGAATGCCAGCTATTTACGCCAATGGAAAAAATTATTCCTCAACCTCAGATTAGGGCAAATCCAGAGTTGATGTAACTATGGTACGAGTAAAAAGAAAGAAGAAAAGTATCAGATGCAACAGTTAAATTGCAAAATACATACATGAGGACATTAATTCTGTCATTACTACACAAGGAAAACCTGCTGTGAGTGACCAACACTTGCAGTTAAAATTTGAACAAAATCAGATAAGCAAACAAAAAACTTGAAAAGTTGACTTGGACCCCCTCGAAGTACCGACAGTGGCAGTGGAATTTATGTCCTCATACATGTGTTTTTCCCATTCTACTGTTGCCTGAGAAACTGTTCTTCTTCTTTTTACTCTTATGCAGGTGGTAGAAATTCAAATGCCAGATTGCAACAAAGCTTCCAGAAGAGTCAGATTTTGACCTCGGTTAAAAAAAAGGATTTCTAATTTCTGCAGCATGGAGTTTTTGCTAAATTCTCAACACCTAATCACAATATTTATGTCATGTATGAGTACATAAATTCTGCCGCCACTATACATTTGAGATAGAACAACAGCAGGTGGCCTTCCATGCTCGTACAGCCCATGTAGGTCAACACTGAACCAATAAAGCAAATATTGAAAACGTATCCGATGAACGTATTGCCAGAATTTTTCATACACAACGGACCAGGTGGTCCTTAATGATTCTTACGCTTAAGCATTGCTTAACTGGTTTCACACGCGGTTCTCTCGCTCACAGTTTCATCACGTCAGTAAGTGAGATGACTGCAATTTTAATGACGTGTGATGTGATGCTCTTGTTCCAATGCATGTGTTCTCCACATGTGATGCAATCAGCAGACTGATGTGCTGAATTATCTGCCGATAGAAGTAGTGAAAAGCGGAAGAAGATAAAAGCTGAAGAAGATAACCGGTTTACGATGCACAGTTTACCAAAACATTCGTAGAGGATTGGATTCGAAACCAGATGCTTCTGAAAATCCAACACACATCATCAAATCGGCAGTTGATTACTCCTACTGATCTTGGAGGTAGTTGATTCAATCAAGATCAAAGTCTCTCAAGAGAGAGTCAGCCATCATCTTCAATCATCAACTGGAAATAGTAATCAATTTGAATTACCTATAGTAACATTCTGAAAATTATGCCAAGTTTTTTTTTTTCAATTTATCAGGTTCTGAACATTTTAGCATGCTTTAATTTTTTTCATGCAGACAGCACAATGGGCTTTTGCTACAATGCTGACAATGATATTTGCCACAATGCTGACAAGAAAAAAGATGAATGTTCGGTAACAGTTCGGAATACCTGCCGACCATGCCGCACACGCCGCCTCATTTTTTCGACCCACCGCCTCGGTTCCTTTCCCGCCGCCTCCTATGTATGGGCAAATGAGGCGGCGGACAAACGTCAAGCTGACAGTGGACAACCAAAACCACCCAAATCGCAACCAAACGAACCATAACCAGCAATCCAAACCCCAATTTCGATTACGTTTTTGTTGTTTTATAACGTAAGGTACCAAACCAAACACTTGAACTTCTTGCAGTTCTTGTCCTCAACTTCTTGGTTTGCTGGTTTGGGTGGATGCTGATTTTGTTAGTTAATCACGCATCCAGCCCACCTGTTGCGTTCCGAATGTACCTGTCCGTTTACGCCTTTTCACTCCAGACGGGAGTTGTTTCCATCGCCGAACCTGCTGGCTTGTGAACATTGCTGAGCTGTTATGCCACTGCCCGTGGGTGGGGCAGGTGGAGAAGTTTGACCGTATATGTATACAATGCAGAAAAATGAAAGCGCAGAAGGTGATAAATGCCAAGCCAGCGGTGCAAGTCGGAAACAACTGCAGTCTGGGGTCGGATACTTTGGTTCGAAAAACTTGAAGATCGAATGGCGCTAATGTCGCAAAATCTTCACGAAATCCAAGTAAAACTGACCTAGCCTGACATAACCTGACCTAACCTAACCCTAACACAAATGAATAGAAAAACCAAGAAATCCGTCTCCGCCACCTCATTCTCTCATATTTAGGAGGCGGCGGGAAAGGGAACCGAGGCGGTGGGTCGAAAAATGAGGCGGCGGAGGCGGCGGTCGGCAGGTATTCCTAACTGTAACTGAATATTCCGACATGTGCCACAATGCTGACAAGAAAAAAAGATTATTATTTTGACATTTGCCACAATGCTGACAAGAAAAAAGCTGAATGTTCTGACATTTGCCACAATGCTGACAAGAAAAAAGCTGAATGTTCTGACATTTGCCACAATGCTGACAACTTATTTTTGCTTTGACTGACACAAACCTGCAAATTCCAACCAATTTTGGTGGAAGTCCTCTGAAAGACGTAGAAATTTTCACCCCTCAGACTTTCCATTCAATCACAAAAGTTGTTTAAAACATTTCTTGAAACTGCTGACTTACCAAGCCAAGCTTGCAACAAACTATCCCTCCGTTTCCCAATCTGGTATAGTTACAGCGGAACGATCAGTCGCATAGCCTAAATTCAGATACGAGCTTGGAATTGAGTCAATAAATAGCTTCATCTGAGGTGTCACCATATCATCACCAACTTCGTCATCATCATCATCATCATCGTTCTCATCAGCTTGGAGCGAAACCGGGTCACCCAAGGAGCCAAGAAAGCGGACAGCTTTGGATATTTTGAAACAACTGTTGTCCCTTGCTTTCTTGTAGCTAGAAATAAACTCATCGATCTCCGTTCTGAATTTTACCAGGGCGATCACATTAGCTGCTCCCCAGAATCGCTTGATGTTTTTGTCGTTGTAAATTTCCTCATGTATCCTCATGCAAGCGTAAACTAATGAGGAAAATTTCGATGGTGTCATCGGGGAATCCTTATCATTGTAAGGGTAGCCACAATACTTCGTTTGGGCCGCATGCATAACAGCCTGACGGAAGTTTTTAAAGTCTTCGGGGAGAAGACTCGCCAACTTGGACCATGGGAAACTACTGTGGAACTTCAAGGTATAAGCGACGAGAGCGTATGAGGACACACCGGACCAAACTGATCGGAAAACGATTGCGAGGAAACGATCTGGGACCACCGGGTTGAGAAAGCTGTCACCCCAAATGGACAGGAGGTCGTTTGTCGCAGATGGCGTGAAGCACTTCTTGTACAAACTCCATACTTCGCGTAAGGATCGTTCATCGACGTGAAAGGTAGCACTGGTGATGCCTTCCACTGCGAGTTTTCTGTTCATTTCCTTGTTGATGTCAGTCAAAGCATCCGAAAACCTCTCAGTAATCACACCACGTCTCGCAACTGATAGCGAGGTGAGCATTATCAACTCATACCACTTGACAAGAAGGACAGATTTCTCATTGGGCTTCGGACATGAATGAGCCAAGAACTCTGCCAGGTACTTTGCTGTCGGGTCACCCTTTGAGTGGAACCCCTTCTCAAAGAACAATGGATAACTGCCATCAGTGCCATCTGTACCTTCTATCTCTGAAACAGCAACTCGTCGAACCAATTTCTTTCTCCGCTTGGGGCTCAATTCATGCTTGGCAAACCAAGCAAAGGCATTCAACATGTAGGAATTAGCATCTTCCGTTGGCATATACATATCTGGTGCAGCAACGGCACCAACAATTACTTCCCCAGCTTGGTAAACAATTAAAGTGCTAGGGTCGACTACATCATTACGGAAGCGATAGACTGCCAGTATTTCACTTGCAAAGGTGTGGATCGGTGAGAATTCTTCACACGAAGGAAACTTGGTGAATGGCTCAATGTCCATGCCTCTCAAGACAAACTGTGGATTTATTTTAGGCATTTTCTTACGATTTCTTCTGTGATGACGAATCGGAAGGCACTCCTGCCTCAAATATGTGAGATCCCTGAAAGCATTAGAAAAAGAAAAATCAGATTTTCACACTGAATGCACTGAAAATTATAGAAAAAACTCACAATTTCACAAATTAGAAGGAACTTAAAGATTTCTAAAATTTGACATGCAAAAAGCAACTTACAGGAACAACGCAAAAAGGTGGAAGAAGGCCGCAAATAGTTGTGTAAAATGTTGCGCAGAGGGCAATATTCACGTCTTCTTGTCAGAGCTTTGGAAGGGACAAGAGGGACTGTGTCCCATCCTGATGTCACGCAAAACAAGAAAAAGGCAGTCCTCAGGCTTTATTTTGCTCTTTTTCTTCCTATTTCTTTTTTGACCTGAGCTGAGGCTCAGTGAGAAGTGCTGTCATAATGTCATCGCCGAGAGTGAAACAGAATAAAAAAACTGAACTGAACAAGATTGGCATTTGCAATTTAAAATAAAATTTCCTGACCATAGCCCAAGTTTTGAAAAAAAAATAAAAAACTATCGTTGACTCTAGCGGCATGTGTGTCCTCCACGCAACTACTGTTCTGCTTTGTAAAAAAATCAATTTACTTATTTTGAGTTCAATTTTGTTCAATAGATGATTGAGGAACCCCAATTTTGCACCAAAACTATCATCAGAATGGAAAATTTCGCCAGCTCCTGGGGCTCGCCAAGCCCCCTTGCCACAGACAGGACTCTGCCCAATTGAAACCTCAGAATCGCAGTTGTGGCGTGAATTTTTTCACGATCCAACACAACTTCCTGTTGCTTGCCCCTTCCGAACAAACATCCCGGTTGCACCACTGTATCAGAGGAATTTTTAAAAAAAATTTTCCCCAAAAAACGGGGTTATTTAAAAACCAC
>JASGXE010010419.1:0-13297 GCA_030068105.1 Sinentomon sp. SZTP_YWyxl | reverse complement strand
GCCGTGAGCTGGAGCTCCGTCATGTTGGCACTATCTGTCCTCTGTTGAGACGAGGTTGCGCGTGGCCATCATTTTGTTGCGTCAGAGATTCATTAATTCTTGGGATTATGTCCGTCTCGAGAATTTGCAGATACTTTTGGCCGGTCAAATTGCCATCAATGAATACAGGACCAAGCACACGGTTACGAAGTATTCCTGCCCAGACATCAACTTTTTGAAGCCACAGAGAATGAGTGACGCGGTAAAAGTCCAATCTTCTGGTGCTCCAATATCGCGTGTTTTGTCAGTTGAATCAACCATGCAGGTAAAATGTCGCTTCGTCTGTGAAGAATAAAAACATGATTTTTTGCAGCACCCAGTCAGTTGTTGATTGCTTGATTGAGATAAATTTCACAACAATTGTGTTGACATCAGGTCAACAAAAATTGCAGGTCAATATCATGGATTGCGACAAAAGCTTCGTCGAGAAACGCACGGAAAGCAGCAGCAATGGACAGTTTTTAAAATACGCGCCCTGTTTACCATTGTGTGCGTCAAGCTGTTTTCACTCGTATTTACAATAACTTTTCCACATTGGATACACCTTGCCTTGCATCTTCTCTTCTTTTAGCATTTGAGACACCATGAGATGGCACTTGTTGGAATCCATCCCATTCCACGTGAAACGGCCTGCCGCCCATTAAACACATACGAATCAGTGGCTTTCAGTCTTCTTTCATCGGTACAGAGTATACCAAATGTCCTCAAACATGGGAGAAATTGTAAAGGACTGCTTAATACAGGGGCCATCAAATTTCAACAGGGCTCCGTGGGTACAACTTCAAGCCTCACATGAGTATCATGATCTTATGCGGCAATTGCTGCCATTGATTCCAAATGGTGCCTGAGTAAATAATGACCTCCTATGTTTGAAGACTTTTGGTAAGGAGGGTATAGGTATCTAAATGGCAATTGAACAGAAGGTTCAAATTGCTACATGAGGTACAATATGCTCGTGAAAATTGAGATTCAAGACAAAAATAAAAAGGCACAGTTTTCTACGCGAGTTTGTTACGCACGTAGAAAATAGTTTCCTACGTTTGTTTTCTACGGCGTACACAATTCAGGAAATGCTTTTAGATAGCATTACCATAATTGTGTACTCACAATCACATGTACGCTGCAGTTGTGTACGCCTAATTGGCCCATGTAGAATACGTACCCATCCCTGGTTGGGACACCTGTAAATTTGTAAGGCAAAATCCGGAGAGTATTTTGTAGGCCTGAGCTAAACAAAATCTTGACATCGTCAATATTTTTTGACAGGGTTGTTTGTTTAAAACATTACCTATGTTAAAAACAATCTGTTTTAAACAACCACAACTTGTTTAAAACAGTTTGTTTGACAAAATTGTGTTTTAAACTCGTTTAAAACAATCACAACTTGTTTAAAACAGTTTGTTTAAAACAAAATTGTGTTTTAAACATGTTTAAAACAACCGCAACTTACTTGAAATGTTTTGTTTAAAACAATCTGCAAAAAAAAAACGTTTTTTGCTTATTTTTTCTCGTTTTCAACGTTTTTCTGTTGTTGTTATCAATAAAACCATTATTGTTGCCTTTATCAAGTACCTTGGTTTGCTTTCAGAGTTTGACTGTCCTTTAATTGAAGATGTGTTGGGTTTTGCTCAACGAATTGCTGGTGCTTCCTTGACTGCAGTCGAATCCATCATCAATGAAGGATGTCCCACAGCGATTAACTGGTGTGGTGGCTGGCATCATGCTCAGAGGTAAGAGTTGGGCATGTGTTGCTTTCTGTGCCTGAGTCTGGGGAGTTCAAGGCGATATTTAATTTGCTCCACGGTACAATTTAATCTTTACTGAAACACCCTATGGTTCATCTTGCTTCTTGCATCTTGGATTTCAAGGCTTATCAATTTCCATTTCTTCAGAATTTTAGTAATGGCAAAATTTTTAAATATTGGTTGCTGGATGGTGTCTCGTAACTTGTTTTGATTGATGAGGCAATTGGCTTGTAATTAATTGTCAGATGAGGCCCGGGCTTATTCTTAACATCTGATTTCATAATTTTCTAGTGACCGAAGTTCATGAATTTTCATTTCAGTTTTATGGGCAAGATGTTTTGATTGTTTGGTAGGCCTACGTACCTAGGCATTTTGCATTAAAAAATAATCTGAATCAGACGGGGACTGTAGTTTCTCATTTCTCTCAATCTCAAAGACAGATTCATGTCCACTCCACGCTGAGAAATATTAAGTGATGATCCCATCGATCTTGTAAGTTTCGTGATTTTGTTGACCTTGTGCAATTGGTACCTAACTACCTCGGTTCCAAATCAATATGTTGGGCCCCACATGTTATTTTTCAAATTTTCACTCTTATATATTCGGATTTAGGGATGAAGCAGAAGGATTCTGCTATGTGAATGATGTTGTACTTGCAATTGGAAAGCTATGCGAAAAGTTTGACAGAGTACTCTATGTTGATTTGGATGCCCATCATGGTGAGATATAACCCTTAGGTACCTCATCTTCTTGCTGATATAAGACATTCGGGTTGAAGGAAATAAACTGCCACAAAAATTTCGCAAGCTTCAATTGAAATCCGCGATTAAACTGTAAAACCAGGACTAGGGGGCGCTAACAATAATGTCTTTTTTTGTAAAAAGAGGTGAAACATGAGTATTCCTATTTGGGTGCATGTCTTCCTTCTCTGAGGGGTGTCGCCCCCCACACTCCCCTACAATGCATACACTGATTGAAGTTTAAATATTGAAAATTTAAAAATTTCCACCCTTCCTTCTTTCTATAGGAAGAAAGTTCTTGAAAATAGTTTTGCAACCATGGGTACGAAACTGCAGAACGTACCTACTTTCCAAGACCTTGCATGGTGAAGGGGACAAAACTACACTTCTGCATGCAGGTGCAGCCACGTACAATACTTACCTCTCCCTGATGTCCAGTAGTTTAACATACCTAACAATCCTTTTCAATTTTCTTTATACTGACTGATCGAAATGGATGGCTGGTGTTGCACATGGCTGAGCCAAATTTAGTTTGGTTCAGCCCTATTTATTTTCTTTGCCAACTTTATATTTGGCAGCAGCAGAAATTGGCCTCAAAATGGAATCAGCACCGAACGCAGAGCCATCTTAAAATTTCCACATTTTTGTTCATGGTACGGGCATTTTGTTTTGTAGGGAATGGAGTGGAGAATGCATTTTACTACAGTTCACGTGTCCTGACAGTTTCCATTCATCAATTCGAAGCTGGATTTTTCCCTGGAACAGGAAGAGTTGATGATGTTGGTTGTGGAAAGGGCCACTACTATTCTGTTAATGTGCCTCTTAAAGAGGGAGTGAATGACGACCAGTATGTCAGGATATTCAAAAGGCAGGTAGGCCAAAAGTGTTCATTAATGATGGTCATTTATTGCAGCCGTGCAGAAGATAAGATTGGGTGAACTGAATGGCTTGTACTGACAAGTGTTTTTGTGCCTGAAATTTTGAGAAGGGAATGTGTCAAATCCATGGTTGAGGATTAAGTTTTGAGGAGTTGAGATCTACTCGTTTAAGGAATCTGTTTTGCTGAGATCCACTATCGAGCACTGAGATTTTTTGGCATTTTGCATATAAACATGCCTAATCAATGCTTCATTCAATGTGACCCGTGACATAACTTCCTAACATACTCGGAGATGGCCTTGTAATAACTGAATTATTTTTTAATGTGGCATGTAAAAATCTTTTAATGTGGCAAAAATGAGAAATATCTTCTTGTCATGAAAATTATCTTTTAGTGTGGCAAAGATGAGAGCGTACAAATGTGGCAAAGATGAGAGCGTACAAATGTGGCAAAGATGAGAGCGTACAAATGTGGCAAAGATGAGAGCGTACAAATGTGGCAAAGATGAGAGCGTACAAATGTGGCAAAGATGAGAGCGTACAAATGTGGCAAAGATGAGAGCGTACAAATGTGGCAAAGATGAGAGCGTACAAATGTGGCAAAGATGAGAGCGTACAAATGTGGCAAAGATGAGAGCGTACAAATGTGGCAAAGATGAGAGCGTACAAATGTGGCAAAGATGAGAGCGTACAAATGTGGCAAAGATGAGAGCGTACAAATGTGGCAAAGATGAGAGCGTACACAACAAATAAATGGAGGCTTGCAACATCGATTTGGATGTGCCCAAGACTCGAGTTTCTGTCGCTGGGGACAATAGTGTGTCAGATTTTGAAATTTTTCAGGGCACATACTGGAGACATGGAAGTAGTTGGATGCTGAACAGGTAAAAGTATTCAGAATGGTAAAAGATCTCTTCGATTAATTAACAATATCAGTTAACTTATCATGTTACAAAGTTAAAGCTAAGTTAAGTCAAGCCAGTTTTCTACACCAAACCTCACTTGTGAGGTCAAAATCGCTCTTTTGTATTTGACAGTGTTTTTCAAATTTTTGTACATCAGCCTGTCCAGAATTTGCACTATCGCCTCTTATTTTGTAGTTTTTCCATTGCAGACTGATGGATGAAACATGGGATACTTTCTCACCAAATGCAATTGTCTGCCAGTGTGGTGCAGATAGTTTGGCTGGTGATCCTGTTGGAGGAATGTGCCTCACACCAATTGGAATGGGAATGTGTGTGAATCTCTTGTTGAGGAGGAAGGTCCCAACTTTATTTCTGGGAGGAGGTAAAAGTTTTCTTTATTTTTATCTGACAACAATTGCGTCAGCATCGCATTACTTGTTCGTAGGTACCTTCTATTATAGCCCTCACGTACTTGCAAATTTTTGAAAGGTGTTCCACAAGAAATACTTCTGGGGTTGTGAACTTGAAGACTCATTCGGCAAGATTGTTGTCTACACTCTCAAGTTAATGTTCTCACATCTGATTATAAAATTTACTTTATTGGGGCTTGACCGTTTTTGAAATGGACAATGCTTTTCACTTTGCCTTAACCTTTTCCAAACCAGACCGAAATAGGGCATGTGGCACCGATACCAGAGCGCCTGCATGTGGCGCAAAGGTGTCCAGCGCACAAAGACCAGAGGAACTTGTTTTGATGTGGCACCAACACCAGACGCCCCATGCGGCGTCCTCGAATTATTGATGTCGGATACCAGACGCCCCATGAGGCGCGCAGCTTGTTCATGACATTCAAAAGTACTGTCAAAATACGATGTTTATAAATCAATGATGCGCCTAGTGGTGTTGGGACTGTGTTTTGCAACCATTAGATACAAGGGAGTTTTGTTTTCCGATCATTTTTGTGTGTGCGATTTTTATAAAATCCTACTCATGCTGATAATTTTCATCCCATCGCGAACCACCATTCGATTTGCTGTATTATTTTTCCGATTTGATTATATCCTTGTTGCGGAAATGACGAAATAATTATTTTTTTCCACGGGGTGTCCGGAGTATGTTTTCACAAGTTATTGACACGCAGTTTCGGGACAAAACATATTTCTTGTAAAAGATGATCAGTTGTTCTTTCGCCTAATCGCTTCTGCAGCAGTTTCAAGAAAGAAGAAAAAACACGCAGGAAAGAAAAAAATGTGCTGTGCATCGAAATAGAAGGTGCACCCCATCAAACTCCTTTTCTTTTTATTAAAATATAAGCGAAAGAAAAATGGGCGAATTTTTCAGAATAAATTGTTCTGTGTTATTTTTTGCCTCGAATTTCAATAAGAACTTTTGTTGTGGGTATCCAAGAGAACATATTATTTGAGTCACCCATTGCTAGACACTAGGTAATCGAGTGTCAAATAGACATTCAAAACTGTGCATTTTCATTGCCACCAAAAGAAAAGTGATAAAATTCCCAATCTTGCAAAAGCGGCAAAACGCATTCCTTCATGTGAATGGTTTTCAGGGCTGCATAAGGCATCATGAATGGAACTGTTGGGTGCGGTGCAGAAGTAAACACCGCAAACACCCAACAGTTCCATTCCTTCATGTAATGCGTTTTGCGGCGCATGCAAGAAAAAGAAATTACATTCCCGGAAATGGCGAAAATCTTTATGGCGGCTTTTTTGAAACCCCAGTTTGCAAAATTGTTGGTTTCAAATTTGTTGATGTTCCAACCCGTTGTCCAAGTTTAAAGGGCCCATATTGTATGTTTCAAGTGGAACCCACACGGTGGTCGGGCAAGGAAGGTGGCGGTGAAATTTCTTTTGAAAAAAATAATTTTTGGAAATTCTTAAAGTTAAAAATTTCCCTGTTAAGGGGTGGAAATAAAAGGGCCTTTGTCTCCATTTATTTTTTGGGAAAATTTAAAACAAAAAACATTGGAGATGTTAAATTGAAGGGTTGGAAAAGGACCAAACCCAAAGCTTTAAATTTTCCAAAGTTTTGCAAACGGAAACTTTAGGAAAACACAGAAATTCCGAGTGTCAAGGAAATGAATGAAATCAAGATCGTTTGGAAAATTTCATTTGTATCTGCCCTCACATGAGAATTTTCAAAGATTGAAATGTGAAAATACCCTTTTTTATGGTGTCTTTTGGGAAACCCCAAACCTTTCGGGCCTTAAGCATGCGTAAGTGGTATCCTTGCGAACATTTTGCCTGAGGCAAACAACGCAGCGCTTCCGGAGACGGCGACTCCTGTCTAACTCTTTTGGTCTGTCCTTCAGACAATGCGTTTGGGCAGATGGTTGCTGATTTCCGACTGGCCCCTGATTGATGCTGCCGTATCCGGTTGAATAACGCTGAAGCGTTTTATGGATTGCAGCTCGGAGAAAATTAACCATTGGCCTCTTTGGAGACTTCGCCGCGTACTTGTGGAGGACATAGGCATTCATGTACATGTGGTTCACGATGTTGAAGCCTACCTTCTTGAACCACGTGTAGTTTTTACGGAGACAGTTATAGGGCTGAATACGTTTGTCCGTTGCGTCGACTGAACCCATTTTAGTGTCGTAATACCCGACATGCTTCGGCTTCTTGACGAGGACCTTGTCTCCAATGAGGGTCAAGGGGATGGACGATGTTCTGTCCTCTGTTCTGCAGCGTTTGGATGGGCCAGGGTGGTTGCCGTTGGTGTCAGCTGCTGCTTCATTCCCCTTCCTCTTCCTGTCGGCCTTCTTGTGGCGGTACTTGTCCACGAAGCCTGCTGTATGCCTTGTCGTCAGCATGTATACAGACTTCTTGTCTTCGAACCGCACCAGAAGGTGATCCCCTTTTCGAACAAAACATGACTGGCCTTTCTCCAGTTTGGTCGTTTTCAAATCTTGGGGGGCACCACGATCTGCCCTCATTGTGCCGGTGAGGTAGGTACTGTGGTCCAGCAGAAAAGATGCCAATTTCTCGCTGGTGTACCAGTTGTCAGTAATGATTTCCCTGCCTTGCTCCAGAAGACGCTTGACAAGGAAAACCACTACACGTTCAGACATGGAAAGGGAATCGGCAAGAGGGACATCAGGGATATGGAAATCATCCGCTGAAACATACATGTGGATGTTCCAAGTGTAACCTTCCAAATCCGGATTGCTGGGACAGGCCAAGAAAAATTTGATTCCAAACCTCTTCCTTTTCGTTTTGATGTACTGCTTGAACAGCAAGCGCCCCTTGAATCCCATCAGAGACTCATCCACGGCGATTACGTCACCGGGGTCGAGCATATTCATGGCATTTCCACGGAATAGGACCATGAATTCCTCAACTCGGCTCGACGGTTTTCCTTTCTCAGCATTTGCTGGAGATGAAAATCGGATGAATTTCAGGATCGATGAAAACCGATTGCGGCTCATCACGGCGGAACAAAACACCGCAGGCCCTCCAGTCAAGACATCTGTGGACCAGTAAGATGAAAGACTGTGACACTTCACAATGCCTGTCAGTTGGTTCAAGGCAAGGAATACGTACATTTCCGGGACTGTGACGTCATGCCACTTCAGGCCGTTCAGAACTTTTGACCCGGGCTTGTCTGTGAAGAAAGCAGCAGCCCTCTCGTTTGTCCACCGGCACAGTTCTGCAACAATTGCTGGCGTTAGGACTTCCTGCAATGCTGCATTTTCATCCTGGCATTCCTCCATGGGGATGTCCGGGTTGAAAGGCGTCAACCAAAACGGTCTGAAATCAAAAGGAGGCGACGGCCTTTTGTCGGCTGTGAAATCCGATATCGGTCTCCAGCCATCCCAATCGACTGGGCCATTGACAAGTGGTTCGTCATCGGAGTCACTGGCGTCACTGTCGCTTGCCTCACCCATGTCTGAGTCATCAGAGGTTCCACTGTTTTCATCCGGATTGAAGTCCGGGTCCTCTAACTCATCCACAAAGGCAGCTTCCACTTCATCAGCCATCCTGATTACAGCAGCTATGTCGTCACCTTCCTCACAAACGGAAAAGGCGTCATCCGGAAAATCACGACTTTCCATCCTCACAGCTCGCAAAACATCCTTTCGCAACAGAGCACGCAAAGGACTGACAGAGGATCCAAAGGATCTCTTGATCCCTGCTAACCATTCTCTATTTTTATGCTTTGTAATTACGCTCGGACCTTGAATATGTCTTCGACCCCAGATTGGCAATTGATTGCTGTCATGAACCTTGAATTTTGTCTTGTGATTTCTTTTCGGCTGCATTTTCTTTTTGCATTATTTGGACGCAGTCATAAAAGCACTTCTGAGTTTGTGATGGTGTCGTCATAGAAGAAAAATACTAATAGAAAGGACACGGCTCTCGAGCAGCGTAAACTGCTTACGTCAGCTTCGCCATTTTGCAAATGAGAAAAACATCGCTGGAGCGCTTGATGGTTGAACGTGAGATGCTGTCGCTGGAAATTGAAACTGGGTGGTGTTTCTGGAGTTCTGCCTTTTTCATTGTGTGTCTCATTCAGTTTGTCATGAAACAGCTGACTCTCATTTGTTATTGAAGCAGCTGACTCTCATTTGCTGACTCTCAATAGTTGTTGTTGCGATTCCGTGGTTGCTGTTAATTTTGTCGTTTTCGGGAAAGCTTTTTTGTGCAGCGCGAGTGGCTTTCACTCTTATGGCAGTGAAATTTCTCGACAAAAGGGCTGTTGTCGAAGTTGTCAAGTCGTCGGGCGTTGCACTCGAAATGTCGATGGAGTTGCCGAAACGCCTGCCGTTCGCTGAAATTGATGACATCGTGGTGGGTAATTTCTTTCAAATTGCAAGGCATTTTGATGAACCCATGCCTAGTTCGCGAAAACAATTTTGTGTTACTTCGTCCACAACAGCCGAGGCGATGAGGTTGTTGCCGATTTTGATTGTCATGGAGTTTTCGCCGCCTTTTTTGGCTTGCAAAGGTGCATTTCCATTTTTCCAAACAAATAGTCATTTCACTTGCAGTGACCATGGCGCTACCGGCCGGATGAGCAGTGGTTAGAGGGGTTGGCCGGAAATGGAGCGCTTTTTTGGTTCCATTCGGGTGATAAAATTGGCAGACCTGCCGGTTGTTGCCTTTTGTTCCAACTTATGAACCCGAGACACCCATGAATTTCACTGTTTTGAAAATTCTGACTTTTTAACGTATTTTATACTTTTTGAACGGTGATCGAAATTGTTATCGTAAAATTGAAAATTATGTCACTTTTTTGTCACTCTTTCTCCTCTGTCACTCTTTTGGTTTGTCAGCGCTATGGAAATTCCTTGCAACTTCTCCTGTCCATTCCACCAGCTGTTTCTCCTGAAGTTGCTCGAAAGAGTAAAAATTTTAGAGTAAAATATTCAATTTTGTCTGCGAAACCAACCTCACGTTGAGATCGACATCGGGTTTTTGCCGCAATTTGACGATGTCGAAAGTGCAACATATTATGTGACGGATAGTGCGGAGAATTTGACGACTTTGAAGTTTTTCAACATGCTGCACGCTGCAGCATCTTGGTGACAGACAGACTGAGGAATCTCTCTAGCCTTGTTGCAGGCATCAAATGAAGTGCTGGTGTGCAATCTTTGCAAACATTTCTCTGCATACCAATTTTATCACATTCGCGTTCTGACCTCTTTTTGGAGGTTTTTGATTGAATTTTGTTGGAATCTCTTTTGTAATACCCGGCTTACAATTGAAATCCCGTTTGTATAGTCGACCTGTTCTTTGAACCATACCCTATCAAATCCACCCGACATCGTCAAATTCCATCCAATAGATCCAATTTTACAGTAAAAATTCAACGCAGTTTTCCATTGATTTCCCATGTTGAATGTTCACATGCGATGTTTTCTCAGTTTCAAAATGGCGCCGCGGCAGAGCAGTCTCCAGCAGAGCCGGACCCGCTCCTCCTCAAAGAAATGAAAAATAAACAGTCTGGGTGGGGCAGGCGCCGCGCCGTGTCCCTTCTTATAGTATACTTATTCTATGGTGTCGTTTAAAAAAGTCGCATATGACAATTTCCGTGTCTATATTGGAATGGGGTGGCCATATGCTGCCCGGAAAGATACAGTTCCGCACTTTCACTTTTTGTTCTTTGCGTCTTCCCCTCTTTGGCAGAACATTGCTGGCAATTATAATTGCAGCAATAAAACGCGGAGGTTAGCGGCCTCAGAAAGGTCAGGAGTCTAATCTGGATTGTGTTCATTCATTGGTATCATATGGAGGTGTCTTTTTTCCTCCAAAGTGCGGTTACATCTATCGGGAGACAGGCCAATGCACGAGAGGAACGCGATTGGTATGACAAATACGGAAAAACAAGAGATGACCCTGGAGATAAATTGCGGTGACAACAGGGATCTGAGGGATCCCATTTCCTTCAACTTACAAGATGTCGGCGTATCCATCTGTGAACAAAACTGAACACGCATCCGACTGACTGGTGGAACGCTGTTTTACCAATAACAGCGCGATGATCACTCTGAGTTTTGAATACGAGGGACACACCACCCACCCTAAACTCAACGAATGAAGCTTGAAACCAAGGCGCAACAACTCCGAAAATTGACCTGACTCATTTTATTGCAACGTCCGATGCATTTTGCAAAACACTTGCTCTGTCAGATGACCGACCGAATTCAAGAGATTCAAACTCCGAATTCGAACAACACATTCTTTGAAACAACTGCAAACATGTTGTTGGGCTTCAGATTTCCAAAAATGTGCTACTGGACCGGTTGAAAAAAATCCGTCAAGGTGTTTTCAAGAACAATCCAACCCGGAAATCCTCATCAAAATTTCCCATCACCAAATTCTCTCTGCAATTTGCTTGTCTGCCATCAAAAATCGCTTGTAAATGACGAACTGAGGGACCAAGCAGTAAACCATTTTCTCGCAAATGTTGCTGAATGTGTTCGTGTGAAATGTCAATCGGATCAGACATGAGGCCTGGTTTTTGTGGGCAGGCAAGGGTGTGTACCTGCTTTTCTCTGGCCACAAGTTTTTGTCCAAAATTCGGACACCAAAAGAAATCTGAAACTCCATTGTGTGCACTCATTATTGCATAACAGGCATAATCCATCAATGGCATTGGCGCTGCAATTTCCCCTTTTTTCTTCCGAGAAGCAGCTGCACTCACACAATGCAAGAAGTCTCAGTCTGCGCTCCCTTTCGCAACCACGTTACATCCACCCCGCAATTCAAGCATCAACAAATGGTGACAGACGTCAGCTTCAACAACTGTGTGGGTCGCATGCGAGGTCGGGTCGCATGCACAGCGGGTCATGATGCCAGCACAGCCGGCTGCGCATTTCTCGTCTTGCGGTCATTCACCTTTTGAAAAATGTTTGTTTACGTGAAGAGTAAAGAGGCGCAAAATACGTGTGTCTCCTGCTGACACGCCAGCAGGCAAGCGAAAAGACCAGCTGTCTGCGCAAAAGATGAGCGCTGCCTTCAAAGGGCACCAGTATTCATTTTTCATATTGTCCAAATCTACAAGGTGTCTTGCTCAAGACAGATAACCAGTTGCAAGATGTCTTTTCCTTTCGAGCTGATTGTTCAAGTTCTTTTATTTTTTTTATTCATTTCTTTTCGGTTTGTTGTCTTTTGGATTTGGGCCTCGTTTTCTAATTTTTTTTTGCTGGAAAGGTTTTGAAAATGCAGATGTCAACATGGTGACTGAAGGTTGTTTTGCACTTGGAATTTTTGGTTGCGAAGGCAAGATATCACTGATATGATTATGGCATCTAAAAGTCGGACACCCTGTATGTCATCTCGCTTTTCTTTTCAAGGAGTTTTTTTCCACTGGAATAACATGTCGAAATTCACACATGGTGACATGGGCACCTCCTTTCAAACTATAAGCTGCATGCCGCATTCAAATGGAAAAGGCGTTTCTTTTTCGCTCATTGATACCACTTTTGATATCAGGAAGATGCTAAATGTCCAATGAAATGGCAACAATTACCTTCCATGACTTCATTGGCTATCAGGGTGATAGGCTTCTTATTTTGTACTGCAAAACACTCAAGAGATGACGAACGCCCTACGGAAGCAAAAATCTGGTTTTGGTGACCGCCTTTGCCGCAGCTCCTCTGGTATTAGTGATCCGGCCTGCTGTGCGCCCGATGGGGCGCTCTGGGTTTTGTGACACAGAGCAGTATTTCGGGGTGGTATTTCACATTACATTTCCTTTCGCCATATGCGCGCCAGGGTATGGCGCGCCTGGTTTCGAAAAGGTTAACGGGGGACCTGCCTCTGTGTTTGAAAAAATCGTCATTTTTGTTGAATCTAGGTTTTGGCATGGTTTCACATTTCCTGAATCCAACGGTGAAAACCATTCTTTGATATCTCGTCTGATTCAAAAGTTATGGACCGAGGCATGAGCACTGTACGTTAAGCGATTGGGTATTTTCAATCACTTGAAAATTATTGTTTCTCATGAACAAATGTCGTTTACCACAATTGGATTTTTTGTTGTCTTGCGTAGGCAGAATTGCTGCAGCATTTACATTTTTTGAGCTAGAAAGGTCAAATTTCTCACTCTGCTGTATCTAAAAAAATGTTGGAGATGCTGACAGCTGGATTTTCATTTTTTAGCCAAAGTACTTACCGATTGATGTTTACCTGAAATGTGCCGCATATTAGTAAAAGCAGCCCAGCAATGCCTTCGTTTTTGGAAAAGCAGATGGAATGTTGAAAATCCGGCTCTGTCAGCACCTTTGGCAAAATGTTTTCTCAATTGAGCAAAATATGAACTTCGGCACTTGAACGATGATGACTCTAGACTGTTTCTTGCCAAGCGCTTACCTTTCATCTTTGTGAGCTCATAAGTTTGGAACCATGTGGCCTAAGGGAACCAAATTTTGCACAGAGAATGTCTTTTGTATGTCTAAAAGTATGCAAAATTTGAACCAAATCGGTAAAACCAAAAAAAAAAATACATCCCCTTTTTCCAGATTTTG
>JASGXE010010418.1:0-15763 GCA_030068105.1 Sinentomon sp. SZTP_YWyxl | reverse complement strand
TTCGGCCTTCAGTTTGGGTAGAAACTTATTAGATAAATTAGGCCCTATCTCCAATGAGTGGTTGTGTTGTATACGAGCATATAAAACAAGCTAAAATGTATACTTTCGAGTATACTCGTACATATCTTTTCGTATATCCATCACATGTAAAAAATGCCACTGTATTCTTGTGATTTGACATTGAAAACAGGCGAGTGATTCTCATGTTTTAATTTACATTTTCAGGCAGACATCTCTCCGAATTTTGCTGGTGCCATAACATCAATAACGCACATTCCAGGAAATGTCGGAGGCATAGCGGCACCTTACATTGCTGGCGTATTGCTGGGAGATCTGGTTAGTGTTCTTTTTAGTCAACTGAACGAATGTTGATTCAAGCCTTTGTTTATCATTATTAGAAAATTAGTCTGTTCTGTTTAGGGGTTTTGTATGAAATCGCAGATGAACTTAACTCCTTCTTAATCGCAGATGACACTTAACTCCTTTAAAGGAGACTAATAAAACTGTGTGAACTTCAATTAAAACCAATGAGATGTGGCCGATTACAAGATGATGAATAACAGATTAGAGGAACAAGACGCAAGCAATATGCCACTGGTTGACTTGATCCCCGAAAGTGTGATGGATCCGAGAGAAGGAACTAAAGCGATTTTCTCGCAAAGGCCGATGACGTCGAATTTTGCAAAATTGAATAATATTTTTATTGCATTTGCTGTAAGCGGCAGCGCATGCATGAGCCAACATTTTATACAATTTTAGTTGTATTTTTGTGTGTTTTGTACGATCTATGATGATTTTATTTGTCTGTTTTTTCCTGAATTTTACCTGATTTTGTTGATTTTATTGACCTTTTAATGAATGCTGATAAATTGCCTAAATTGCCAGAACAGGGTGTTGGAGAAGTGCATGCACTCTTGCACCGTGTTATTTCCTTTCGAAATTTCTCTCGGCAATGCTCACAGGTGACTTTACCCATAACATAATGACCCAAAGCTTTCAAAAATTGATAGTTTTGGATTTTGACAAACAAATCTTCAAACACACACACCCTCGCCAAAGCCATCGCAATTCAAACGACTGTTGAACTCTTTATCTCTTTTACAACGAGGTCATAACTCATGAACTGGGATTTTCTATGCATAAACACTTAAAACACTTCTCCTTGTAGAAGTCACTTTCGCAGTGGCGATTGGTGTTCTTCCTGGCAGCTGGAATCAGTGTTTTCTCGACGACAATCTACCTCATTTTTGGCACTGCAGCCGAACAGCCGTGGAACGATGTCAAGGTCAATCTACAGGGTCATGGTCGAAAGAAAGAGCGGAAGACATAGAATTAATTTAGAATAATCACAAGAATTGTCAATTGTCAATTTTAGTTTTGTAAATTCATAGTTGAACATATTCGTACCATATGATTTCGGATCAAACTGCTTTCTCACAACTCAATAAACTCTTTGGTTTATTTTTATTGTTGTTTTCTATATTGAGCCTGCTTGACCTGATGGCGAATTTTGGCATTTAGGAATGAGTGACTTGCATCTTCGAACACATATTCACAACATTACTTTTCATCTGCCACAGTGCCACACAGATCCATCTGCCACACGGCAAGATATCTGCCACACTGCGCACAGGCCTAATCGCGTAACACCATCGGACTTTAAATAGGAGTCCATTATGGAGTGATCAGGATGCAATGAATGAGGATGACAAGTCCAATAATGCAAAACGCGTAATTTAAATGTTGACAGTTTTCTGAAGACATAAATATGCGTGGGGCAGGCAATAACATGCTCCGTGGCTGTATATGAATCCTTCAAATACACAAATCGTATTCTGCTATTAAACTATCTATTGGCGGTTTTTATCAATCGACGAGTCACGTGATTGCATTTTCGTGAATTGACATAGGTATTGCCTTGGACACATTGCAAGTGTAAACTGCATAATTTTTAAATAAAGAAATAATGAAGAACTGCAGGATATATTCAATGGAGAGAGAATAACTCTCACCATGCGGAGTAGTCAAGGAATAGAAAAGAACTGAAACACTTCATATAACAACGTTCTGTCAGGCAAAAACATTCCACTACTTCTCAATCAAGTCCACGGAGGAAAAAAGCCTACCCTAAGTTCGATTTCGGAATTCTGCTGCAGTAAAAATTGAGAGATACCTCGCCTTCGAATGTTACCTGTGTTGAGTCAATCATTGTATATGGTATCTAATCCTTTATCGGATAGTTGAAACTTAACTTAAAACCGTCACGATGTTGTCCTCTTTTGGAGCATCTGCCGCGTATGCAGTGACGATGCGTTGGAGAAACCCCCGAGAGAACAACGCTACTTTTTATGAATGTGAATAAAATAGCTTTTATAAACGAAGTTCAATTGGTCGAGAAAAATATGATAATCCTTTATGCAAGTTATAAATGGCGGATGCTACCTCGTCCTCTACTCGTGATAACGTTGATACTATAATAGGGAAAAAAGACAAGGATGATTGTTTAATGTGTCTCTTTGTGGTGTGACTCCTGGGGAATGCAACTTAATGTGACTAAAACTAAGGCCGTAACCTTCACAAAACGTTTCATTAAACCAGCCGGGGATTTCATTTACAAGATTAGAGGAGAGGAGATCGAAAACGTAAAGTCACTTAAATACTTAGGCGTTTTAATTTCCCACGATCTTACTTGGAGTGAGCACATCAACTTTACCTGTAAGAAGGCTTTGAAAACTCTGCGATTTGTCCTGAGAAATATGCGCTATTCCTCCAAAGAAGCAAAGTTGAAAACTTATTCGTCCACTGTGGTGCCTGTCTTAGAGTATGCCAGCGCAGTCTGGGACCCCATATCTCAAGAAAGCATTTCAAAGTTGGAAATGGTGCAAAGACGGGCTGCAAGAATAATTACGGGTTCTTTTGGCCGGCATGTTAGCGTTTCAGCACTCCTAAAAGACCTGGGCCTCCCCACTTTGTCAAGCAGGAGGCGTGACCACCGACTAAAGCTATTTAGTGATATACTTACCCACTCCTTGAATTTTTCCATGCCTGCTAACTTTGTTGTTAAGCCGATCCAACGCAGAACTGACAATGGTCTGGCCTTCCATGCGCCTTTGTGTAAAACGAATAGGTACCTTAATTCATTTTTTCCTAGAACAATTAGAGATTGGAACTCCCTGCCAAAACCATCACCACTTATTTCCCATGCCCTAGCTTCACAGGCAGTCACACCACAAAACAATCTGTAGATGTGTTTTATTCCTCATTTGACAGACATTTCACATTTTAATCTGACTGACGCTTTGTGTTATTGTTTTTATTTTATTATGTTGCCTTCTTGTTGTTGACTGTTGTCTGCTTCCATATTTCTCTTGAGGC
Organism: Sinentomon sp. SZTP_YWyxl; assembly: GCA_030068105.1. Lineage (NCBI taxonomy): Eukaryota > Metazoa > Arthropoda > Protura > Sinentomata > Sinentomidae > Sinentomon > Sinentomon sp. SZTP_YWyxl. The sequence goes on along the minus strand of JASGXE010010418.1, from coordinate 12,388 downwards.
AGTATTGTTTGAAATAATTGACGAGCGAAGCGAGTCTACAACGGACAGCAAACCACAATTTGTGTGCAACGATAACTCAAAAAGTTGTTAACCGATCGTGCTCAATTTTTGTGGAGGTGAAGACTTCAATGTGGTGCGTTGCTGTATAGTTTTTGGTCAAAATCGGTGAAAAAATGACAAAATGGCACAACAAAAACAAAATTACTCTTTACCCTGCCCCACCTCAACAAAACCTGCAAGCGCAACAACGAACAGACAGACACTGAAGGCCGCGAAAACTCCGAACCTCACTCACCGCACCACCATGCCAGCGCCATGCACAATTTTGTGTCCCAACGCAGAGGGGACAAGAGGCGAGCACAGGACTGCAACAGAGCAGAGGCAGAGGAGCCAAGCTGAGAAGAAACAAACAGGACAACAGGTTGCGTTTTGTTTCAGTCAATGAATGCTGGAATCAATGATTCATCAGTCAACAACACCACACAAAAAGAAAGAAGCCAGCACACATGCAATGTGTGCATGCATGCATGCACCTGCTGTCGCGAGTGGATGCTGTGCAGTGTGGCGGAATGGGGAAAAGTTTTCCCTTTTGGGGAAATTTTGCACCTTTTGGGGAAGGTCTGGGGAAATCGATAGTTTGGGGAAATTTCGAGTTTTGTCCACCAACAACAGCGCAAAAGGATTTTGCAGAAATGCGAAACATGGGGATTTTTTCGGCAATTTTTCTGCTTTCGCTTTCGTTCCAAAGATTGTGTCGTGACGCATTTTGACACGACTGAGCAGCCGACGCTCGAATATTGAATTGACACGAGAATGGATCAAGTTCGGTTTGGAAAGGGCAGGATGGAACGAAAACGAGGCCCGCATCCCGCAAAGACACCGAACTCCTCCACCCGCACCACATGCACCATTTTCGCCGCAAAGCTCACAATAGAAGGCCAAGTGAAGAGGCTCAGAAGGCACAGGACAACAGGTTGCATTATTTTTTAAGCCAAACAAAACAACCAGCGAAACATCAGCCGCAACGCATCAGCACTCACATCAACACATAATATCAGCACTCCGGGATTTTCGTGAGTCCAAAATGTGTGCTGCTCGATTGCGGCGTTTATGGGGTGTGCGCTGCGAAAGACATTCGAGTGAATGGCGGACCGCGGTGTGATGCCCACAGAAAGTAAAATTTCTCCTGAACCAAGCGACGGTTTTTGATGCAGTTTCGCATGGCGCAAATCTGAAAAATGAGCGCTTCCACACATGAACTCGTATAATGATCTCAATCTTTTGTCGGGTGAAACTCTGAAACCATTTGAGGAACAAAAGTGCTCAAGTTTCGGAGAAATAAAATTCCGGCTCCCTGCCAAGAATTCCAAAATCATTGAATTTGAACACCACTCTACAATTTTATGACATGAAATAACATTACCTGGCAACATTGTTTTGTTTCTGAGTGGGGAAAAGGCAGCGCCTCCCTCGGATTTCTCGGGAGGCGCTGCCTCTAGGACTTTCAGACACCAAACTCAGCACAACATGCCCACAGATCGCTTGTGCAGCCGTCGATTGTGCAGGAGCCAAGAGCAAAAGCGACTGGGACACGAAAGAAAAAAGCTGATCGCTCGTCTACAACAGGAAGCCTGTCTCCTGTTTCCTAGTAATAATAATAATAATAATAATAATAATGCTGATGAGCCTTTCAGCATTTAACGGCATGACGGCATAACGGCATAATTAAATCCCATATGATACTCAGAAGTTGATGTTTCATCTTCGCGCTGAAAAAGATTGGCCACATTTCGCTTGCTGATTTCGCGCAGCTTTTTTACTCGACAGTTCCTTTCCGGGAATCATCTCTTGTCTAATACTTGGGCTTTTGAGAATGTTGCGGTGTACTCAGAGCTGGTTCACATAATGGTTGATCTGGAAAGCAAATCCCAACACTTCGTAGTTTATTAAAGCACGCGACAGGACCATGTACGCAGGCGGAGGTGTGACCCCTTTATTTTGGAATGATCTGCTTCTGCTCGATCTTGAAAACTTGCGCCAAATCATGCTATTTGGAGCCTTTTTTGTTTACCTTTGGGTTTAACAATGCTATCGTCGCAATCAGAAATTTATATTCGAAATGCAACGTGCAGTTGATGGATGTTGACGAATCGTCATTAGTAGGTACCAAAAGCATTTGCGAAGTTCAATTTGAAGCAATGCAGTGCTCCAAAAGTCTCTGACCAAAACACATGATCTGTCATGTGCTCGTGGAGGTGTTTTGGTTTGTATCCACTGGTTAGACCAATACGCATGACGTCATTGTTGTTTTGTCTTTTGCAGACGCGAATGCGTCGTCTGCTAAGACAAAATTTTTACCCGGAAACTGAAAACACAAGCCCTGTTTTAAGAGTCGATTTTCGTTGCAAATCGATAACTCATTAAAAAATTTGCAATGGATTTAGCCCAAATTTGGAATTTTTTATCATTTGCGGAAAGGAAGAGCTGATTAATTTTTCTCTGCGATCCGTGAAAAAATGTGAAAATTTTATTCTTTACGATTGTAAAGTTTTATATGGACTTTGCGCTCTGTAAGATGTTAACTCGGAACAATTATCAAAAATTGAACCAAATTGAGATTTGTGTGTTATTTATGAAAACTCTGATTGGTTTTTTCTGTTCCGTCGGTTTAAAAATGCAAACATTTTATTCTGTGCAATTATGTTCTACACTGCCTCTCCATCCTACTTATATCCTTCACTGCCTTCATCAAAGCTGTCGAATTCATTCACTTTCGAATGATTAAAGCGCATAATTATTTGAGTATTTTAATCATCTAGCAACTCATCATTGCGAAAAATAAAAAGACAATTCCGAAAAATGGTCGCAACTCTTCAAAAAATGGAAGCAATTCGCGACGGTCATTTCGGTTTTATTCTGGCATCATTTCACATCATCCGTCAGTCGAAAAACAAATGAAACGGTTTCCATGGCAACGTCAACTGGGTTTTCGACTTGAGTCAAAGCTTCCGAAATTCTGACGCTGATTGCATTCCTTCACCAGCCAGACTCTCCATTTGCATTAACACTCGGCAGCTTCAAAACAGCAGCCAATTCGATGGCTACAAATAGATTGGTGTTGTGAACCTTTAATTTCTATCTTCAACGCTATTCCTTTTCCATTGCTGGGAAGCGTTCATCCATCTGCTAAATTGACTGCTATATTGAAGCGCTGATGGGTGTGAGTGGAAATTACGTATACGGCCGTTCACACACACGTTAGCAGCACACGTGTGAATTTTTGTTGGCCTTGAATTCATTGCTGTCATTTTTTTGATGTTTCCCAACAGGCGTTCTCTCCAGTTTCTATTCCTTCCCAGGAATTTTGAATCCCCACTGCTTCTTTCTCAGTACCCTGTCATGTGAAAGTTTGGGTGCAAAGAGCAGACTGTCATCCGAACAGCAGAACCGAAACTGCTGTTCGGATGACAAACTGTTTTGGTTGAAAACTTCCAACAGATATTTACAGAAACCCAATCACCATCGGAAATAATTGCTAACCCTTTTCATATCGCACCAAATTTGACATGAATCACTCTCATCACCACTTATCTCATAATTTGATCATTTTGCCAAACTATCTGGTTTTGCAGTTTTTGCAATAATTGTGCTGGAAATCACTTCCAAAGTTACTATACTGGAAAAGACAAAACCATGGCATCCCTATAAGCGAACCTTTTAATCTTGTTGCTTTTGCATGTATACATGAAGCAGTCTTGTTTTGAGTGCAAAATATTGGAATGGCCCAAAGGACCATGAGCACATGCACATTACGATACTTTTGCGGCATCCTATTCCAGATTACCTGGATTTCAATTTCAGACTTAAGTAGGCCGGTTTTGTTCTCCATGCCTTTAACGATGTTCAAACATTTACACGTGGATATATGCAATCAACTGCGGATGCAAATTCCGCATGGGATTAAGAATGTGTAAGTCTGGCATTATACGAATACCAATGCCAAGTGACAAGCAATCTGAGTGATAGTATAGCGAATTTCACGTGCGGATTGTATATCACAGTTGGTTTCTCCGTCTTCATTTCCAAATGCGGTTTGTGAACTTCATAACTATTGGTGTTGTTTAGTCAGTAGTTGAAATGGAGTTAAGTGCAAGTAAGACCCAGCAGCTATCTGTTGGCACAAAGGTTGATTCACATGGAAGTTCAGAGAAAAAACCGCTGCAGGAAATTCCATATCATCATGGCAAGTTGAATTTAAAGTTTAATTAAAAAACATTATTTTGTAACTTCAATTCAATTCAATTCAATTCAATTTTATTTTATTTGCTTAATTTTTTCGCAAATTTGTCAAAAGATTGGTACAAAAGAGACATTCATAATCAATTATCCAAACATACAATGACAAAATTAACAGACATTGGTTCAATCGACATTAATCATTTATTCAACAATTACTTAAAAGGAAATTATCAATAAAAGCAGTTTATCAACGGCAGGCCCAATTTTTCATTGCGGAAAAGGACATTTTAGTAGAGGCGAGTCTTTCGGCAGATTATTCCAGTCGTGCAAGGTTCGTGGGAAGAAGGAGAATTGAAATGTGCAGTGCACGCCGGTTTTGAAATTTCGGTGAGAATTGTTGCGGAATTTCAATTAACGCCTTTCTTTGAAATATTTTACACAACAATGCCATTCTTTTCTCCTTTCTGCGCAGGTGGAGAGGATCAAGCCCAAGATCAAGTAGCATTTGCGAGACACTGGCAGTTCTTTGGTAATTATTAAAAATAAACCTCGCAGCGCAGCGTTGAACGCGCTCGATAATGTCAGCATGGGATACAAGGAATGGGTCCCAAACAGTTGAAGCAAATTCCAAGTGAGGTCGGACTGTCGCCTTGTAAGCTAGGAGTTTTGCTGAGCTGTCTGCGTGCGAGAGATTGCGTTTCAGGAATCCCAACGCTGACCTTGCTTTGCCAACTGCCATGTTTATGTGGGTGCTCCATTCAAGGTTTTCATGCAATTTTACACCAAGATATTTCACTGAAGATTCAGTTGGGATAATTTGCTCATTGATACGGTATTGAGTTGGAGCATGAGGTTGGGATGAGAAACGCGGGTGGAAATTTACAAAAGCACATTTTGAAACATTGACACTCATGCTCCATTCATTGCACCAGACATGGAGCTTGTCCAGATTGGACTGCAGAACAAGAATATCATTTTCGGTGACAATTGGTTTATATAGAACTATGTCGTCTGCGTATAATCTAATATCACAATCAACGGTATCAAATACATCATTTATATAAAGTATGAAAAGGAGGGGACCTAGGGCGCTACCTTGAGGTACACCAGACTCAAAATCAATGTGTTCACTAGACGGGATATGGTCAACTAGGACCTTGGCTTTGCGGTGTGTCAAGTACGACTCAATTAGTTGGACGATAAATAAAGGAAATGATAGACGAGTGAGCTTTCGAAGAAGAAGCGAGTGATCAACGCTGTCAAAAGCCTTGGCCAAGTCTATAAATATGGCGTGTGTAACAGTTTTCTTTTCAAAGTGACTGGCTATATCAAAAATAAGCTCAATAAGCTGAGTTTCGCAGGATTTATGCTTGCGGAATCCATGCTGTCTTGAGTTTATTATACCGTTTGTTTCAACGTATTCACAAATCAGGTTATGCAACATTTTTTCGAAAACCTTTGGAGCAACAGAGATGATCGAAATTGGCCTAAAATTAGCAGGATCAGTGAGTGTGCCCTTTTTGGGAACAGGGCAGACATTAATTTCTTTCCAATGCGAAGGGAACTGGCCAGAGTCCAGGATCTTAAGAAAGATAATTTCAAGAAATTTACATAATTCATATTTAAGAGTTTTGACAAGGACGACAGGAATGTTATCAGCTCCAGGACCCTTTTTGTTGCAGAGATTTGTAATTACACGCTCTATCTCATTTTTACTGAAAAAGAATTCTATTCGCTCGGGTAGAAAACAGGAGCTATCAACTGGATTAACTTCACCAAAAACTGATTCTGTCTGAGTAACTGAATTAGAGATTGAAACTTGAGCACATATTTTAGTGGATTTCTTAAAGTTAGTTCGAAATGACTTGACAAGTATATCCGCTTTGTCAACTGCTTCTGTGAGATGGTTGCCCTCATTATCTATAAGTACAGGGATGTTGGTTCCACGCTTTTTCTGGCGGAGGAAAGTCCAAAAACGCTGTGCAAAAGGCGTCTTCATGCAACGATCAATGAAATATGAATATTGCAGATTATTCATGGACTTTGCATTTTCACGAGCACTGACATAGCTATTCCAGTTTTCAGGTGTGGGGTGGCAACATGCAACCTTAAATTTTCGGCGTTTCAGCCTGATGAGTGATTTCAACTTTGTTGTCACCCAAGGGTATCTGACGTCAAGAATTTTCTTGCGGGAAGGCACCTTGCTGAGAAAATCTGACAGTACCTGGTAGAGGAAACTCCAGAGCACGTCACAATTTTCAGTGTGTGATAATTCGAGAAAAGTGGGGAAGAGGCAATTGAGCCAGACACGAAATTCATCCCAGGCCACACGGTCAAAGCACAAAGAAGTGGTGGATGTTTTAAATACTCTGGAACTGGTGTTTGCAGATTCAAGAATCAATGAAACTGATACTGCCATGTGATCTGCTAAACCAGGAATAACTGAAACGTGACTCTCATCGGGCTCAAAGTTTACAAGAACCAGATCAAGAATGTTGGCAGTGCCATTTTGGCAATAGCGAGTTGGTTCCAAAACTAGTTGCAAAAATCCTGCCTCATCAATGAGCTTGAGAAACTCAGTCTCCCGAGGAGAAGAATTTATGTTCGTTGTGTTGGACCAATTGATATTGGGAAGGTTAAAGTCGCCTGCCAAGATGACCCTATTTATGCCTGTTCCCTTCCCAGTCATATCATGGTTAATAACATTTAAAACACAATGACGAAATTCCAACAAAGAAGTGACATCCGCAGATGGTGAGATATATACACAACCAATTATATATGGATTACAAGAAATAGAGATACGGCACCAGGTTACCTCGATAACCCCATTGAGAGATAGGTTAAAGTTCTCAGGCAGGGGAGTGCTACTTAATCTGTTGTCGATTGCGATTAAGACACCACCACCGTGAGCAGGAGGTTCGCGTTCAGTTCTATAGCAGCTGAATCCAGGGGGGAGAAGCTCTTCATTGGACACCCCTGAACTTATCCAAGTTTCAGTTACAAAAATAACAGTTGCTTGTACATTTCGTATGAGGTCAAGTAAGCAGGTTCTTTTGAAAACAGATGACAAAGATTGACTGTTGACGTTTAAAAGTTGGAGGATTCCTTTCTTGTTGGAGTCGGTTTTCGTTTTATATTCAAAAATATTTGAACATGGGTCTGAACCCTTTGAGCCTCCATTGGCATTGGGTATAAAGCGTAGCAGGTCGCTTGGCATTGGATTCGGTAAAGCAGGTAAAAGGCGGTCAGTGTCCGAAATGCAGGATCCGTCATTAAAGTTCTCGCAGGTGGACATTTGCATGTCTGCTTTGGAGGGAACAATGGGAGGAATGTCGTCGGGATGATTGGGTAGAGCTGAGGGAGGGGACTCGTCATGCAAAAAAAATGGGGATATCCTGGAAACCGAATTCATCGCAAAAAGGAAATATTCAAAGAGAGACAGAAGGCGCTGAGAGATCGAACAGAGGTCAGATGCCAGAAAAGACAGGTGGGCGCTATAAGATAAGTGGAATGCGGATGAATGAATAAGATCGAGGTGAGAGAGGAGGTGAAAAAGGAATGGCATGGAATTGTAGAAGATATGAGATAGGATGAATGCGTATGCAGGAAGTACAATACTGAGACTAAGTACAAGGTGTTCCGACAGAATAGACACATGAACCCCGTTGAAACAGCTCACCCGAGTTAGACTATTTATATGGAGAACTATTTCAGAGAACTTAAAACAGAGAACTATTTCATCCGATTGACCAACTGCTCAGTAATACGTCTTTTAATGCATCAGTATTTTTTAACAGATTTCTCAGAAATGTGTTGCTTCGCAGTAAAGGTCTGAAATAGTTTGCTATCTTTGTGTTTTAATACATCTTTAACGGCTCAAAAAAAACGATTGGATTATTCAATCCTCCAAAAATTCGAAAGGTGTTGTGCGTGGGTTATGGCTATGCAAAATAATGCCATATAAATTAATCTTACAACAGTATTCTATAGGTATAAGTTATCCTAAAAGGAGGGAGGATGCGTCAAGAAAAACTCGCGTATTATCACGAACCCGGCTCTGCGTGACGGCGTCATTTGAAAGACAATTTACAGTTTGTTGACATCATGGTTTTGGGACATCCTATCCGAATTTTACCACGTGCCGTTTATGACAACTATTTTTCAGTCATTGAGCTCCGCTGCTTTAATTTTACTCCTCATTTTAACAGTTGTTTCAGAATTTTACCACGTGCCGTTTATGACAACTATTTTTCAGTCATTGAGCTCCGCTGCTTTAATTTTACTCCTCATTTTAACAGTTGTTTCCGAATTTTACCACGTGCCGTTTATGACAACTATTTTTCAGTCATTGAGCTCCGCTGCTTTAATTTTACTCCTCATTTTAACAGTTGTTTCCGAATTTTACCACGTGCCGTTTATGACAACTATTTTTCAGTCATTGAGCTCCGCTGCTTTAATTTTACTCCTCATTTTAACAGTTGTTTCCGAATTTTACCACGTGCCGTTTATGACAACTATTTTTCAGTCATTGAGCTCCGCTGCTTTAATTTTACTCCTCATTTTAACAGTTGTTTCCGAATTTTACCACGTGCCGTTTATGACAACTATTTTTCAGTCATTGAGCTCCGCTGCTTTAATTTTACTCCTCATTTTAACAGTTGTTTCCGAATTTTACCACGTGCCGTTTATGACAACTATTTTTCAGTCATTGAGCTCCGCTGCTTTAATTTTACTCCTCATTTTAACAGTTGTTTCCGAATTTTACCACGTGCCGTTTATGACAACTATTTTTCAGTCATTGAGCTCCGCTGCTTTAATTTTACTCCTCATTTTAACAGTTGTTTCCGAATTTTACCACGTGCCGTTTATGACAACTATTTTTCAGTCATTGAGCTCCGCTGCTTTAATTTTACACGTCATTTTAACAGTTGTTTGCCAAAGAGCTGTCCGGAAATGGAAATCATTGACCTTGTCACTTGTCTTTACCCTTCCTTGAGGCCAGATCTGTTTCCGACTTTTTTTAAATTTTTGCGATTTTATGTCCTGGACTCAAATGGAAGATTATTTCGTCGTTCTTCTTCAATTGCATTTTTTATTTCATTAAACAATCAGCCAAAATCAGCTTTGGCCATGAGCCGAGATTGATACGCAAAATAACTAAAAAAATATTGTTAAAACAATGAAAAAGCTATCACATTTTCCAAAGTGCAGATCATTTGTTTCCTTGAAGGGCGCATATAAGTGTTTGCTCAATTCACATTATGTATCTGTAAAGCGTTAAACGCACATCAAGCCAAATGTCTTTCGGGATAGCTCATGCATAAAGAAAAGCCTGGAAAAATTCTGACCGGATCCTGATTTGTAACAAGAGAAGATACGATCTGTGAACACAACAACTTTGTGGTACCCTCTGTTTTCTTTTGCGCTTTTATGAATGGCAAATTTCGGGTCACATTGTACCTCTCTTTTTGGAAATTTTCAGCTGTTTCAAACCGTCAACACCATAATTACGATCACGCATTGCAATCACGACGCATCACGCGCACCATACACTCTAAACACCAAGTTCAGGTTGGAACACCATATTTTAACATGCATGGGCTTAGATAGGAAGTGTTCTTTTAAGAACATTAATGGAACACGTGGTGCGTATAACAATTTTGTCACAGATTTGGAACACAGTGTGTACCAATAGCACACCAAGTCTTACATTAATGTTCTTAAAAGAACACTTCCTATCTAAGCTCATGTTAAAATGTGGTGTTCCAATATGGTATTTAGAGTGTACGTCACGCATTGTAAGATCACGTGTAGGCCTACGTAAAATCACTGACAGTTAAATTTTTAGTAAAGCAGAAAACTCCGCCCCATCGTGAAATTTTACAAAGTACCTAACATCGCTCATGCATATTGTGGCGGTTTGTCTACCTAACATACCCAATACGAGTACAGTTGAAGCTTTTGTATTTTTATAAGCCTTGCTCAATGATCCGCATGTTTCAGCAGAGCCGACATCCGGTTCCTTCGTAGCAATTCCGACGTTGAAGGATCCATTGCTTGCAGGCACCTTTTCATAAATGACAAACATGACTTTTCTAGCCTCATACCATGTAAAAGAGTGCAACAATTAAAGCATTTCAGTCATGTTGCCAATGATTTAAAATATCTCCTGAATTGTTAATGCAGTTTGTGAGAAGTTAGCGGTTCGGACGACAGCGAAATCGCTGTGCCAAAGAAGGCGAGCGAGTAGCCGAAAGTATGATGACTTTTAAAAGCCGAAAAAAAAAACGAAATTTTGCTTAGAGATACCGTCGCACCAATTGACTTGTTTGTCACAGCCAAATGTGGGGCACCTTTTGATGAAATCGTTCGAGGTGATAGCTAATGAAAAATAAATCAGGAATGATTTACAGGTATATGAACAAACTTACTTGTTTGCCAATCTTCGAGTGAACAGGCCGTCAAGGGGATAGGTAGCATGAGTCAAATGAGTGTCCGCTAGCACCCCTTGGAAGCTGTTTGCGTGGATCATTGCCAAAGTCGATGAAATTTCTCGATCATTCATCACTCTCAAAGCTTGACTCTTGAAACCTATCAGAAATAGCCGGACCAGTCGATATTCACATGCAGCATTCTTTTTTTGCGGACACCGAAAACCGATGAGAACGTGATTCAAAATGTGATGGAAATCAAACTGAAACACAAAACAAAGCATATGGTATCAAAAATGCGCTCATACACCAAGATGCGCATTGATATCCCTCCGAACACAGAACTCTATCACCGACAGTCTTCAAAAATCGCAGCTTCAGCGCTGCGAAACCTTACTCGTTTTCCTGCACTTGTACACTTCATGCAGCACACTGTACAGCCTTTATCAAAAAAACTGAGCCCTAACAGGGCCAATTGGGAGCCGCGAAAGCGGGCACGTGTGAAACAACTGCGTCCAGCAAAAACAGGTCCTTTCAGGGGCACCGTATTTAAATGGGACCGGTGACAGGGATAGAAAGGACTGGGATAGAATGGGACAGAGGTAGAACAGGACTGAGGCAGTATGGGACTGAAGCAAGCAGAATGCGACGGAGGCAGAATGGGACTGAGGCAGAATGAGACTGAGGCAGAATGAGACTGAGGCAGAATGCGACTGGGGCAGATAATGGGACTGAGGCAGAATGGGACTGGGACAGAATGGGACTGGGGCAGAATGGGATTGAGGCAGAATGAGACCGAGGCAGAACGCGACTGGGGCAGAATGGGACTGAGGCAGAATGGGACTAAGATAGAATGGGACTGGGGCAGAATGGGACTGAGGCAGAATGAGACCGAGGCAGAATGCGACTGGGGCAGAATGGGACTGAGGCAGAATGGGACTAAGACAGAATGGGACTGGGGCAGAATGGGACTGAGGCAGAATGGGACAGACGCAGAACGGGACTGAGGTAGAATGGGACGGACGCAGAATGGGACTGAGGCAGAATGGGACTGGGGTAGAATGGGATAGAGGCAGAATGGGACTGGAGGAAAATGGGACTGAGACATAATCCACGCAGGTACATGTCCACGCAGGTACAAACGATCTCTCGAGAAGGATACCGCCGCATAAGATCGTCTCAAATGTCGTGGCACTGATTTGCTCCATCCTTCGCAAAAAACCGGATGCTGATATCACAGTTTCTGGTATCATCATGCGCAAGGATATACCAGGAGATTTGGTTTTCAACATCAACAAAATGCTGTCCGATATCTGTTCCTTCTGCGGTGTTCGGTTCTTCGACTTAAATTTTCAATTCTCTCCGAATCTTATTGGTGCTGATGGCCTTCATTTAAGTGCCGTGGGGATCTCGCGTTTTGCTGCAGTGATCGGTCGTCTTAAAACGCCATCTGGTTCACCGTTGTCTTCCAGTGCTTTTCGCAATCAAAATGCAGTGTCAAACAACACCACGATTCATAAGGCACCGTCTCGGCCTCAAAGTCCTGTGTCTTACGCCGTGTTTGGAAACACCAGCCAAAATGTTTCTGCTCCGCGGTGGAACCACCTTTCAAAAAATGCGCTGTGGTTCCGGCATCATTCCGCGACAACCTAAATTTGCCGTGCAGTGTAATGTCAGCAAACCGTTCGTTATTAACTCGTTCTGCTTCCGATGCC
>JASGXE010010417.1:0-14799 GCA_030068105.1 Sinentomon sp. SZTP_YWyxl | reverse complement strand
TTTCTCAGTTTTTGTCCATTCTGTATGATTAGCCAATTTCCGTCTTGAGACTAACCCATTCGAATGATTTTTTTTTGATATCATAAAGATAAACAATAAATTACTTTCCGAAGAGGTCCGGCGACAGGGATTTAACGGACTCAGGCGGAATTGGATTGATGCAGAATTTTCCATTTTTGAGGCCGAAATTTTGCATTTCTCCGGGTTTGGTTTGGTTAGGTTATGTAAGATTAGGCTAGGACTGGTACAACCTGCCTGCCTCCACACAAAAACTCTCTCCAAAACTCTGCCTTCGTTCACTTCTGCCTCAGTCCACTTCTACCTCAGTCCGTTCTATCCCAATCCCCCGATCCTTCCGAAGATGAATGAAATTTCAAGAATTGCGAGATGAATTTTCAGAAGAAAGCATGATTGATTTGGTCACACTTTCAGACACTTCGAGTGGGCTTTTTAATTTGCCAAACCCATGAGAAATATTTCTGTGCAAAGTGTATAATGTTTTTATGATGGGCCAAACACGAATAACTTACTCGGCCTTCGGTGGCTCAGGTGCCACAACGTAGGTTACTTTCTTGACCGGCTCCTTCTTCAAAATCTGGATCTCCTTCTTATAGATGGGCTCGCTCTTCACAATCTGGAGGGTCTCGTATTTCGGTTCGTCCTTCAAGATCTGGAGGGTCTCGTATTTCGGTTCGTCCTTCAAGATCTGGAGGGTTTCGTATTTCGGTTCATCGTGACCATGAGCAGCAACCAGGACGACACTTTCGCTCTCCTTCTTGTCCCAGGCGTCGTCAAGGGTAGCGTAGGTCTTTCCCTTTTCGTAGGCTGCCTGACCGTACCACTTGCTCTCGTGTCCGTCGTCCCTCAACAGACCTCCGTGGCCGATGTCGCTTATGACTGTCTTCAGGTAGATCGTAGGTGGGTTGGCAGTTGAGAAGGAAACGGCGATGAGGAGAACAAGAGCAATGGATGCCTGGAATTAAACAGGAAAAATTATACCTTTAACAAGGTGTTAAGGGTGGTTCACATCTTAGCTGTTTCTTGCTGTGCGCTAGCTGAGCGGCTGGCTAGCCGCTTGCTGCGGGCAATGCTGTCACTTGCTGTTTCTATAGCCGTCGCTTGCTGGAAATAAGACATGCTCTAATTTCGGCAGCGGCAAGCGGCAACGGAGCAGTGGAGAAAAATGGACCTACGCCACCGCACCACTGCCGATTTTCCTCCCACCTCCATTGTTGGAACTTTCAACGGCCTGCCTATTTTCAGTGCAGGTCTGCCTTGATGTGATGGAGCACACAAATTATAAAGACGTGAAACTGGCATGGTGTCGATCTTTGTTACATAAGCGGTCATTACATTGAGGCCTTTAAGCATTGTGGAGTCGAATGAATCGATAAGCCTGTCTTGAGACGCTGACGTGGTTTCCACAAACAAGTGGTCTGGGAGAGCGATGCATAATACAAACAAATTCGCACTTTTGCGTCTGTACGAAGGGCGTTCGAAAAGTTTTTTGACATCACGCTGTCGTTCAGAAAATTTTACGCTGTGAAGATTTTGATTTGTTCAGGGCTTCAAACTTTTCTCCAGCTCTTTCAGCACAAAATTGCAGACATCTATGACAGTTTTTCATGGCATAGTGGAAAAAAATGAGGTCGTGTTCCTGAGCTCTGAAAATACTACTTTTTGCTAAGTCTTGAAATCTTGAACACTCCCTTTTGCACGACAAATGCCCAAGTTTTAGATTTTTGATGATAAAACCCCACATCTATAAACAATTACTGCCTCCTCAAACCCATTGTCCTGATTTGGCACCAGCGGATTATGGTAAGTGCCCTAAACTGAAAACAACTTGGCAGAAAAACCATGTTCACGGCATCATTCAGGACTTTGCCAAAAGCAATATTTTCAGAGCTATGGAACTCACCCTAATCTGAGTGCTATTCTGTCAATGGAAGGTCAGGTTGGACACCTGTAAATTTTGTAAGGCAAGAGCCGGAGAGTATTTTGAAGGCCTAAGCTAATCGAAATCTTGACATCGCCAATATTTTTTGAACTACAGGGTGATGCCAAAAACTTTTCTAACGCCCTTCGTACACAAAGCGTCAAATTTCACAATCAGCTGCTAAATGAGGATTAGAGCGAACTTCGGGAACATTTTCCGGCCTTGTTGGCGGATACCAACCAGTAGGTTGACAACCATGCAGCAATGCGCGTTGACGGTGTTGCTTTCATTTGATTAAGAAAAAAACGGAAGCAAAGCGGAGCCACGTCCCGAAAGTTCGTTGCACCAAAGAGCTCCAGATATAGTGACGTTTTGCCCATTAAACAATAGGTAAGTACGAGGATACCTTTCGGTCTTGATGACTGAAAACGTGAAATAAAGAAAGCTAAACGACTTTGGTTTAAGACCTGTGTTGGATTCGCAGCAATTCTGAAAACTGAGCTGATGTGGTCTGCAGAGACTGCGTTAAAATGCAACATTCTTTCTGTGGAATTTTATTAACTCTAGGAGGTGTACTAATTTTACAATAGGTATAAATTACTGTAGGTTTTTGCGGCTTTTAGCAGAAGCAATCATCTAGCGTTTACCTACTGGACATCTTATTCTGCAATTCCCCTGGATGACTGACGCTACTTTCACTCCAGGGTTGCTGTGAGAATTTTATTGGCCAGATAGCCTTTGCGGAAAGACCATGTTTTCAACCACAGCGCATAACCAAGGACGGTTGAAGTCTGTACAAAAATTCCTTGCCAAGCGTATTCGCCTTTATGGCATGAAACTGCTGCTGCATTGAAGTGACAAGATGAGTCTGATAGCAGCAGACAGAGGCAGAGAGGTTTTCACTTGGAATTCAGTAAAAGACGGTCCGTGAGGCCTCTGTTCCGAATTGTTTGCTCTCTTTAGAGTTTTTCCTCCAGTGACGGAATTATTGTAATCACGTGTCTTTTTTTTACCATTCATCTTTTGCCTCCGAAACTTTTTTTTGTCTTTTTGTTTTTGTTTTTTTTTTTCTTTCTTTCTTTTTTGTGTGATGCAGGCGGTAGAAATTAAAGCGCCGGATTGCAGGACAGTATTCTGGAGGTGTCGGATTTTGACTTCGGTTGTAAAAGACGATCTTTATTTTCTGCAGCATTCAGGTTTTTGCTAAAATCTAAACGATCGCAAATTATACCTAAATGTACGCGGAAAGTAACTTCGTCGCCACAATACCTATACAGGTTTTCAGAAAACACTCTTCTTTGCTTTAAAAGTCGTCCGAACATGAATCCGCAACAGACCATTCTTGTCATTCTGCGCATAGCTAGTGTGACCAAAACCCTGTTTCAGAGCTGCCACTTGTGCAATTTATTTTTTCCGAAAAAATTGATTTTTACAGTCGCTGCCATGCATAGGTGCTAATGCAAGAGTAATATTTCAATCCGCTGCTGCGTTAATTAATGAAACAAAGCGGTCGCTGCTGTGAAAACAATACTGCAAAAATTTAACACGAAGGAATGAGCTTTTGGCACTAACTTGCTGCATGGTGGTCAATGAATCGCGTTGTCGGCACTTGAGCTGGTCTGCTTGCGGTTGGATTGATCACTTCAGAACTGGACACCTGAGCAACTGACTGCGTGGTTGATCACTGTGAACACCTGATCAAATGATGACCAAATCAATTTCGCGACCACCTTTTATATCAAACTTATACGATGATTTCAGACACGAGTCCAGACGAGGCGGCATCCATTACCACCAGCCGGAGGGCGTCCGCGCATGAATTCATGATCAATGCGTGAAGAAAAAACAAAATACACTGTAGCCCAAAAGTCTTTGGCCACATAAAAACAATTAAATTTGCTGTTTTGTGTTTGGTGATTCGAACCTTTTGCCAACAACAGATAACTATTCTATTATTATATTATAATTATTGTCATCTAGTCAAATATTAAGACACGTCAAACAGTAAAATGTAGCCGACACTAAAAAAGACAAGAATAGCTTAAGCTTTAAGACAGTGAAATTGAAATTAAAATAGTGAGCCAAAAAGACCAGTAAACGAAATTGACACAAATGAGTGAAAGGGCCACGGTGTTCACATTCGGGAAGAGTTTGGAAAGTTTATGGTACAAATTGGTGGTCAAGGGAATTCCAGTCTCTCGCGGTCCTGGGAAGAAACTATTAAAATATGGGTTGAACCGTATGAGAGGTGCTCGTACATGGATATTGATATGAGTTCGTCGCGCAGTGTCAATGCGTGAGAATGAAAGTGGAAGGGGAAGCGTGGATCGCCCTGACAGAATGTCAGAGAAAAGGGCCAGACGTCTTGATTTCCGTCGCTCAGACAAGGCCTCCAGACCAAGGGTGGAAAGCATATTTGAGACACTAGTTTCACGTCTGAAATCTGCTGTAATCATTCGCGCTGCCAACCTTTGGACACGCTCCAATGAAGAAATGTGACAGACTAAGAACGGGTCCCATACTTCGCAGGCGTATTCTAATTGGGGTAGGACAAAAGTTTTGTATGCAAGAAGCTTGGCTTTTGTAGAGGCATGGCGAAGATTCCTATAAATATACCCCAGGGATTTTTTGGACTTTGAAACAATGGTATCAATGTGATGACTCCAGGAAAGTTTACTGTCTATGTGAACACCGAGGTATTTAACAATGGCGGATTGTGGAATAGACTGTCCAGACAGGAAGTATGCCGTACTTGAATTTGGATCTGGATTATTGGCAGCCAACCTGCGGTGAAATTCGATCCAGTTGCATTTTCCAGGATTTGGAACCATTCCCCACTGTTACTCTCTCGTCGTCTATCGCAACGAGGTCTGCCTGGAGCCTCCCTGTATCCTCACTTAGTTTTATTGGGGAGTATAAGACGACATCGTCGGCAAACATTCTGATCCTACAACTCACGGCGCCAGGAAGGTCATTGATGTAGAGTATGAAAAGAAGGGGGCCTAAAACACTACCTTGGGGAACGCCAGATGTTATGGCTTTGGACAGTCTGGATTTGACACCATTTAAGGATATGCTGAAGTGACGGTTGGCTAAATAACTTTCCAGAAGTGAGAGGAGTGGAAAAGGAAATCCAAGAGAACGGAGCCTTTGCAAGAGAAGAGCGTGTGGTATAAGGTCAAAGGCCTGTTTGAAGTCAATGAGTACTGCATGCACCGGAATTTTTGATTCAAGGGATTCAGCAATCTCCTGTATAAATTCCAGTAGCTGAGTGGTGCAGGAAAATCCTCGTCGGAAGCCATGCTGACAGGATGATAGAATATTTAACGAGTTACAAAAGATTAGCATTTCTTGGTGAATAAGGCGTTCAAATATTTTACTGCAGCTATTTAGAAGTGAAATCGGGCGGTAGGAGAGAGGGTCCGACGGATTTTTCCCTCTTTTCATGATAGGCACAATTGCAGAAATTTTAAATCCTTCCGGGAAATGGGAGGACTCGAAAATTCTTATGAATAAAATTTCTAGAAAGGGAGCAAATATGTCGGCAATAAATTTCAGGAATGTATTGGGAACTGATTCGGGGCCAGATGATTTCGAACTTTTTAGATGCTGCAAAGCGGTGATAATCTTCAAATGGAGACCTCCGCGAGTTATAAAACGAAGGGAAAAATTTGAGCCAACGATTTGTTGATCATATGGGCATCATTTGGAATTGGGGGGAGGTGCGGAGTTGGAGTAGAAAAACCATTTTGGGAAAGAACTGCTGGAGTTGAGTACAGATTCTCAAAGACAGTGCAAAAGAGATCGGCTTTTGAAGGGTCGTCATCGGCAGGAATACCTGCATTGGAAATTAGGTTTGGTACTGGTGTGTGGGATCGTTTGGTGCTCAAGTAGGACCAGAATGCTTTGCCGTTGTTGGTCGTCATTGCACGTTCAATGAATGAGGAAAAAAGTTTTGAATTCAAGGCCTTTATATCGAAGTTGATGCTGTCAATTTTATTTTTAAGACGAAACTTTTCAACGGGAGAAGGTATGCGGCATCTAGAATCAGATTTCTTAAAAAGCCTTCGCTTCCTATAATAAAGGTTGAGAAGTGTTGACTTGACCCAGGGGAACTGATAGGAGCTTCTTACTCTTTTTGAAGGAATCATCGCATAGGCATCGATAAGCGTATTCTTGATGAAATACCATAGCTCATTGGTACCACTGACTTCAGCGATGCGAGTAAAGGATTCCAGCTTGTTTGACAGAAATGAAAAAATGGAGGCCCAATCGGCCTTCTTGTACAAACGAATAGATTGGTACTGAGGAGACCGCCTTGGAATCAAACATGGAATTGAGCAGATAACTGCACTGTGGTCAGCGAGGCCAGGCTGCGTACCGATGAAACATGGTGCTTCAAAATTTGTAAACAAAAGGTCAAGTGTGCTGCTAGTGCAGTTAACTCTTTGATACGTGGGTAAGACAACTTTCTGGGAGAGGTTGAACAAAAGAGCCAGCTCAAATAAGTGTCTCTCAGAAGGGCGAAGGCGGTGGTTTACAGCGTGTGGATCTGACCAATCAATGTTGGGACAGTTAAAATCACCAGCAATAATAAAGTTACAAAGATTATTGGAAGAGACACAGTCGTTGCACGCTTGGATGACATCGTGAAGAATGTTGAAACTTTCGGGCCCAGCATTTGGGACAGTAAACCCCAAGAACGAAATTACGAGCTTTTGGATACTGCGGGAGAATGATTTCGCAGCCAGTGATTTCAACAAAATTAAGGGGAGAGAAAATTGAAGTGACGGAATCTGGAAGGGGTGCACTTGCCAGCCTGGCATTATCAACGGCGACAATTACACCCCCACCGTGGCGGGTTTCACGGTCCGCCCGAAACACAGAAAAATTTGACGGGAAAATTTCACGACTCTCAATTTCACTATGCAGCCAAGTTTCACTAAGCACTGCAATGTCAATATGAAGGGTGTGGAGAGAATTTCTCAGCTCGGTTCGCTTGTGCAGACAAAGCAGCGACCTGCAGTTGCAATTATAAATAATAATTTTATGAGGGTCAAAATTGGCAGTGAGTGTGGGCTTAGAAGCCGGCTCCGAAAAACTTGGTAATTGGGGGTCGCTGAAAGTGCGGGAATTGCTCGTGTGGAACCAGGATTGGGGACTGAAGAAATGGATAGATCAGGTGGGGTGGGCAGCTTAATTGTGGGCATACTAAAGTTAGTGCAGGAAAAAGATTGACCTGTTTTTGTGGATAATGTGGGTGGCATCCCTGCCCCCACCATCGCAACTGGCGGAACACAACTCGTCATTCCGCCCCTGCTTATGGATTGTACTGAAGGGGCAGAAAGACGAGTCGTGACCGCAGTTGGGATGGGTGAGGAAGGTAGTCCCCATGGTGCATTGGCAGAAACAGACATAGGTGCGGAAATGGAATTAATTGTGGACAAACTAAAGTTAGTGCGGGAAAAATTTGACCTGTTTTTGTGAATAATGTGGGTGGCGTCCCTGCCCCCACCATCGCAACTGGCGGAACACAACTCGTCATTCCGCCCCTGCTTATGGATTGTACTGAAGGGGCAGAAAGACGAGTCGTGACCGCAGTTGGGATGGGTGAGGAAGGTAGTCCCCATGGTGCATTGGCAGAAACAGACATAGGTGCGGAAATGGAATTAATTGTGGACAAACTAAAGTTAGTGCGGGAAAAAGATTGACCTGTTTTTGTGAATAATGTGGGTGGCATCCCTGCCCACCATCGCAACTGGCGGATCACAACTCGTCATTCCGCCCCTGCTTATGGATTGTACTGAAGGGGCAGAAAGACGAGTCGTGACCGCAGTTGGGATGGGTGAGGAAGGTAGTCCCCATTGTGCATTGGCAGAAACAGACATAGGTGCGGAAATGGAATTAATTGTGGACAAACTAAAGTTAGTGCGGGAAAAAGATTGACCCGTTTTTGTGGATAATGTGGGTGGCATCCTTGCCCCCACCATCGCAACTGGCGGAACACAACTCGTCATTCCGCCCCTGCTTATGGATTGTACTGAAGGGGCAGAAAGACGAGTCGTGACCGCAGTTGGGATGGGTGAGGAAGGTAGTCCCCATGGTGCATTGGCAGAAACAGACATAGGTGCGGAAATGGAATTAATTGTGGACAAACTAAAGTTAGTGCGGGAAAAAGATTGACCTGTTTTTGTGAATAATGTGGGTGGCATCCCTGCCCCCACCATCGCAACTGGCGGAACACAAACTCGTCATTCCGCCCCTGCTTATGGATTGTACTGAAGGGGCAGAAAGACGAGTCGTGACCGCAGTTGGGATGGGTGAGGAAGGTAGTCCCCATGGTGCATTGGCAGAAACAGACATAGGTGCGGAAATGGAATTAATTGTGGACAAACTAAAGTTAGTGCGGGAAAAAGATTGACCTGTTTGTGAATAATGGGGTGGCATCCCTGCCCCCACCATCGCAACTGGCGGAACACAACTCGTCATTCCGCCCCTGCTTATGGATTGTACTGAAGGGGCAGAAAGACGAGTCGTGACCGCAGTTGGGATGGGTGAGGAGGTAGTCCCCATGGTGCATTGGCAGAAACAGACATAGGTGCGGAAATGGAATTAATTGTGGACAAACTAAAGTTAGTGCGGGAAAAAGATTGACCTGTTTTTGTGAATATGTGGGTGGCATCCCTGCCCCCACCATCGCAACTGGCGGAACACAACTCGTCATTCCGCCCCTGCTTATGGATTGTACTGAAGGGGCAGAAAGACGAGTCGTGACCGCAGTTGGGATGGTGAGGAAGGTAGTCCCCATGGTGCATTGGCAGAAACAGACATAGGTGCGGAAATGGAATTAATTGTGGACAAACTAAAGTTAGTGCGGGAAAAAGATTGACCTGTTTTTGGAATAATGTGGGTGGCATCCCTGCCCCCACATCGCAACGCACTGGCGGATCACAACTCGTCATTCCGCCCCTGCTTATGGATTGTACTGAAGGGGCAGAAAGACGAGTCGTGACCGCAGTTGGGATGGGTGAGGAAGGTAGTCCCCATTGTGCATTGGCAGAAACAGACATAGGTGCGGAAATGGAATTAATTGTGGACAAACTAAAGTTAGTGCGGGAAAAAGATTGACCTGTTTTTGTGAATAATGTGGGTGGCATCCCTGCCCCCACCATCGCAACTGGCGGAACACAACTCGTCATTCCGCCCCTGCTTATGGATTGTACTGAAGGGGCAGAAAGACGAGTCGTGACCGCAGTTGGGATGGGTGAGGAAGGTAGTCCCATTGTGCATTGGCAGAAACAGACATAGTGCGGAAATGGAATTAATTCTGGACAAACTAAAGTTAGTGCGGGAAAAAGATTGACCCGTTTTTGTAGATAATGTGGGTGGCGTCCTTGCCCCCACCATCGCAACTGGCGGAACACAACTCGTCATTCCGCCCCTGCTTATGGATTGTACTGAAGGGTAGAAAGACGAGTCGTGACCGCAGTTGGGATGAGTGAGAAGGTAGTCCCATGGTGCATTGCAGAAACAGACATAGGTGCGGAAATGGAATTAATTGTGGACAAACTAAAGTTAGTGCGGGAAAAGATTGACCTGTTTTTGTGAATAATGTGGGTGGCATCCCTCCCCCCCATCGCAACTGGCGGAACACAACTCGTCATTCCGCCCTGCTTATGGATTGTACTGAAGGGGCAGAAAGACGAGTCGTGACCGCAGTTGGGATGGGTGAGGAAGGTAGTCCCCATGGTGCATTAGCAGAAACAGACATGGGTACGGAATGGAATTAATTGTAGATAGTGTGGATTGCGGCGTGCCAGAAAGCCGACTTGCAACAAACAGTTGGTGGCGTGTGAGGACAAAAGGCTCAACTGAAGGAGCCTTTTCTATCTAACGATAATCATTTTTCTAACTATCACTGAGTGGAACCAGATGCCTGAGTACACTTTTAATCTTCCCCTCAGTGTCCTTATCCTTATGCAGCGTCTCACTATAGATCATGCTAACATCTTGTTAAACATTTGCGTTTGTGATTTTTATTGATTCTTTGATGTTGTTGTAAATTTTTGTATTCTATTTCATAAGGGGTTCGCCTCAAAAATAAACAATTTAATTCACAGATGCCAACATCTTTATCGGATGCATTGGAATGCATGTATGTAATTCGAAAAAACCAAAAAAACCGCAAAAACCCACAAAAAACCGCAAGTGCAAAAAACCACAAAAAATCGCAAGTGAAAAAAACCGCGTTGGCGCCGAAAAAGTTCCAAATCGCAAATTCTCGTAAAAACAGCAAATTTATTTTTTGCCATGACCAAATACTTTTGGGCTAGCCTGAAATCAAATGAAAAATTATTAAAGAAACGCCGTCTGCCCCTGCCAACTGAGGTGTGGCTGACGTGACATAATTGGTGGTTATTGACATTGTAATGTGCGTTCAATTTGTGCGGCATCGAAAAGTATCTCGGGAGAAATGAGATGAACTTGTTCATGATTTAAAAATTCATGTGCAGAGGTCATCGTTCCATGAACCACGCCGGTGCAAAGTGGATAAGGAACTCCTGTTATGATGAGTTTGACATTTTGATAATGACAGCACCAAATCGAATCATATGATCGCAAAACGTACATTTGACTGTCGGCATATTTTCGTTTTTTGCTTTGGTGCCTCATGTCTACAGCGGTTATGATGCTTTCGGGGTATTTTCGAGACATTGATTGCGCTATAGGATCACACCCGAAAAGTGACCAAGGGAAAAACATTCCAGCACAGTGTTGGACAAAAACACGTAGCCATACGTTTGTTTGCCTTGCTGGCGGCCGCTGCATTGCAGTCTATAGGTTATCTCGACAGGTTATGACCTCAAACTGAACTGCATTGCGGCCTGTCGACACGTTTGAAAGCATTTCTTAATATTTGGGATGCCCACTCGCTAGATTTCCGGATGTTATCTATCTCACATTGCGGCGTGCAATTCGAGTCCTTGTCAGATATCTCATATCAGGTGGACATAAAATATCCTTATTTTAATATTGGAAATAGCTCTTGGTCATCCGTGGGGGTTATGTCTGTAATTGGAACCTGTTACCTCCTTGTGATATCAAGCGGTCAGGAAAATATCTTCGAAGATCACGTTCGATTGATGCTGCTTATGTGTCCTCCTCTCAAAAAAGGAAAGGGTCAAATTCCAGCTCATGTTTTATGCCAAACCGCCCGAGGTTCATTGCTGGAGGGCTGTATGATAATGGAGCAAAATTTAGTGGTGGCCGTTTGCGGTTGGCCTTGAGAGTGTTCTCGCGGGAAAATACGACCTTTTGGCAGTAAGTGATTGGGAATTAGAATTCGATGGAAGTGGAATTGAGGATGGAATTGGGAAGGGGAATTAAATACAATAATTTTCATGGAAGTGGAACGTATTTTCAGGCAACAATGTTTTTAGCTGCGGCCGTCCCTTGAGGATATTCAACTCAATGACCTCCGTTCTCAAAATGTTCCATTGTTCCGTGTCCAGTCTGTTCAGTGTCCAGTCACAAGCACAGCGCGACGTCCACTGTACAGATGCTGATGTAAACCTAACAACATTCATGTTGCTTGACATTCGTGTTTTTCCGAGTATGCTGGATGTGCATATGGTTGTCCCTCAGAGACACTTACAGCAAAAGCTGATGCTCTTGTTCTGCCATTCAGAGACAATTTCCTTGCCGTTGATGATTCGATTGTTTCTGAAAACACATGTTTCCGATTTTCGGAACTGCATGTTCATGAAACAAATCAGTCAGCTTGTGAATTATTGCCAGAAATTTTAATGTTTTTAAAAATATCCGTGTAATTATTAATAGTTTGGAGACTAGAAAAGCGGGCGTTCTGATCGGATACCAATGTTAATTTTTGAAAAATCAAACCTGTCCATTGCACCATATCTTGAACTTCTTTTGAAAGGATTCTGCGTTCAAGGATGTTTCCTGATCAGTGGAAGGAGGTCACAATCATGCCTTTGCCTAAAAAGGTTGTAATTCAAATCCACTTATACCTACAGGGTAGCCCAAAAGTCTTTGGCCATAGGAAAAATATAAATTTGCAGTTTTATCATATTTTGTGATCTGAAACTTTTTCTAGCTCTAACCAAGCCTGTCAATACCTTAATCGGAGCAACATGTGCATATTCAGGGATGCCCTAAGTCTTCGGCCGCAGCAAAAAATAAAATTTGCCGATTTTATCATATTTTGTGTTTTGTGACTTTTTCGAGCTCCCACCACAGATGTCACCACTTTATTCTGTGGTAAAATTTCCGATTGAAGTCTTGACATCTGTGGTTAGAGCAAGAAAAACTTTCAGAACACAAAATATGATAAAGACATCAAATTTATCTTTTTCCGATGGCCAAAGACTTTTGGGCTACCCATATCGATGATTTCCAATATTCCCGAGATTTTTGAGAAGCTCCTTTACAATTCATGGCAAATAATAGGGTGTCTTTATCTCTAATGGCACTTCTGGAATCTCATCTGAATGCTAGGCGTGTCATCTTATGGTGGGAAAGTGCTTATCAGAAGAAACTTGGTGCTGACATCAGGGATTCCTCAAGGAAGTTCTCTGGGACCATTGCTCTTCCGATATCTTTCATTGACATTTTGAATGGGTTGAAATGTGTTGCTATAACTGTTTGCTGATGATTTAGTTTGTTGTCCTTATCTTGGTCCAGAATCCTAGGTCAAATTGCAAACCAACCAAAATGAAAATGACACCTGATGGTGTGTCAATTATTGGAAAATGACACGTATACAGGTGTTCCAAATTTTGTCACTACAGATGGTCACTACAGATGTATGTGAACAAATGTGCTTCAATGACATTCCTTCTTGACATCACTTCTTGATCTGGAAGTGATAAACCCCAAAGAATTTATTTGCTGAATGGAGCACCCAAATGCACTGTGGATGCCCCATTCAGCAAATAAATTCTTTGGGGTATAGATATATAGCTTCCAGGTCGTGATCCAAGGAATGTCCTTGAAGCACAAGCAGTGTGCTCTCTTTCAGACACCTCGTGGTGACGTTGTCAAGCACTGTGAACTGGAGTGAGCACATATACCTTGTCAATTTGGCCAATTCTGCCCAGGATGCAGTCCGGCGCAACTTGGCCCACGCACAAAAGCATATCAGATTTATGACTCATATATCATTTATTCAAATTCTTGAATGTCCTTGGTGTGCCTGGAATCCCTTCTTTGCATGCCTTGATTGATCGATTAAACGTTTTATTGTAGGAGTTTCCTCCTCTCAATAATTAGGCAAACAGATCATACAAACCAAACTGACATGGTCAATACAAAAAACGGCAACTGGAGAAGTGATGTAAAATTATAAATACCCAGCTAAAACGTATGACAGCCAAATTTTACAAACAAAATATACTACACTATTCTAGATTTTGCGTTACTGTATCAAACAAAATTACCAAAATTAGCAGTTTCAAAAGGCATGATCCTCGAGGCGCTTTAACAGAATTCCCAGACTCAAGGGATCTTCAAAAATTTCAACCGGCAGGGAGTTCCATTCAGTTATGGATCTACCCAAGAAGGAAAATTTTCCCACATCCTTTCGGAAGGGCCATAAACGTACCTTAAAGCGGTGATCCTTACGGGAGACATGAGTCGGTGGTGAGATCAGCGGAAGCATATCTCCCCACCCTCCACATTTTGCGAGAATCTGAAGCAGCCCGGACAGACGAAAACGTTTTCTCCTTTCACACAGGTTTTTCCAGCCCAGCGTCGATATCATATCGGTCACGCTACTCTGGCGTCTGTAGTCGCCCACGACAAAGCGATCTGCCCTGCGCTGAATCTTTTCTACCGCTGCAACATGCGAGACAACCCAAGGATCCCAAACCATCACAGCATACTCCAAGACAGGCCTCACAAGACTAATGTAGGCGAGTTCCCTGATATTCTTCGGGCATTTTCGGTAATTACGTTTCACAAAATAAAGGGCCCTGTTGGCTTTCGCAGTCACCAGTTGAACATGCCCCGCCCAATCGAGCTTGCGGTTAAACTTTACTCCTATAGATATGTGATTTCTTCCTTCGGTGGAAGAGACCTGGTCCCGAGAATGTAGGTACTGGAAATCGGTAGCATTCGTTCTGGTTGTAAATCGAATAAAATTGCACTTATCCTGATTGACAAGCATCGATGATTCCGAACACCAGTTCATAACATTGTTTGGGTCATTTTGCAAACCAACACAATCCTCAACATGGCTTACGTGTTTATAAATGATGCAGTCGTCGGCGAATAAACGAATTCGTGACTTCACATGCCATTCTTGGTCATTAACATGTATGATGAAAAGTAGTGGGCCCAAGATGCTACCTTGGGGGACGCCGGAAGCTACCGGCAGTGGATCAGAATGGTGGGTACCCACTTTAACCGACTGGGATCTGCCGTTAAGATACCCACAACCCAATTAACGGTTGTTTCATCAACCCCAAGAAACGCTAATTTGTTGACCAAGAGCTTATGGCTAACTACATCAAAAGCCTTAGAAAAGTCAATGGCAATAGCATCTACCTGGATTCCGGCATCTAGAGCGTCTGAGATGTCCTGTGAAAATGCAGTGAGCTGCGTCGAGCAAGAGAACCCTGGCCGGAAGCCGTGTTGAGCATTTGGGAGCAGACTGTTCACGGCAAGGAAATTTCTGATGTGCTTAGCAAGGAAGAACTCCAATATTTTTGAGCAGGTATTTAAAAGACTGATTGGACGGTAATTTGAAGGGTCAGAGCGGCTGCCTTTTTTGAACACAGGGACCACGATGGACCGCTTCCAACTTGCTGGCAGTTCACCTTGCCTAAGGCTGGCATAAA
>JASGXE010010416.1:0-14455 GCA_030068105.1 Sinentomon sp. SZTP_YWyxl | reverse complement strand
ATGTGAGCCGTTTCTTCAAATACCTTTTATAATGGTGCGGGGGATTAAAGTTACTATAAACGAAAGAGAGTTGTTTCTGTGTCTTTTATTCTTGTCTAGGACGACCAACAGCAGCAGCGGATAGCAACGGATAGCGAAATGTGCGAAAAGTGAAAAAGCAAGTGCAAGTTCAGAGTCAACTGAACTAAAGACTAAATTTTAAGAAAACTTCGTCCTTTATTCTGCGCTGATGCTGGGAGCAGGTGGGTTGGTTGAGTGTCGCTTTTTTAAAGATGAGCAGATTTTTGCTGGGATGCGGGTGTTATGGGCCACAGGTCCCTGTGGGCAGGCAGGCCTGTGGGCGCGTGCATGCGGGTAACTGTGGAGCTGAAGATGCTTTATTTTGCCTCATCTTCACAGACGCCCGTCAACTCCAACTGACTCAGTCCTCGAACTGCAGATACGAATGATGCCCAACTCCGTGTTGGCGTGTCAGCATGTTCGGTGGGCACGTGTGAGGCTAAGGCTGAGGCTGGCCATCTCGCCATACTCGTATGTGGCATATGGCCAGCCTTAGCCTCAAGCGGCACTCTGTGGCGCCAGAATAATCCTGGAATTGGCTGAATCTTCGGTAACAGTTTCCAATGCCTGCCCACATGTGGTCTGGACGAGTTTTCATTCTTGCTCCGTGATTTTTATTGAATTTTAGCTAACTTGACCTTAACCTAACCTCACATATCCCAACCAATTCCTCACAAAGACTTGGTTGGAGTCGACAAGGTTAGGTTCAGGTAAACTCCCGACTTTGTTGCTGCGACAGAGGCATACCTATGAGCTTACTGTTCAGATCAAGGTATGTAGAGTATTAGAGGTAGCCCAGCAACGAAAATAAAAAGTCCGAGAAAATTTGCATACTTTCAAGGGGCGCTGTGACGTCACTATCGAGTCAGAAAAGTCGCCGGTCCGCGGGCGGGCATTTAACGCTGATGCCCACTGCGCTGCATAATTTAGCAGTTCCTTGGGGTTTGTTACTCTTGGCGTTTTGATCTTGATTAAGAATGCGCGTGGCCTCCATGTAGCTATTCAGAGCGAACTTTTGGATGCTGGATTGCCGGATTTCTTCACTGTTTTCGACACTCCAAAATACGAGCACCTCACGCAAAGACCACTCTGGCCTCGACAAATGTCTTTTTACAATGGGAAAGCATGTTCGTGAAATGTTTGCTTTGCCATGTTTCGGTCGCGGTGAACACGTGGCCGCCGAAGGTTTGGCCACAGCGGACAACTGGCGCCCTGGACACATGGCCTCCAGTCACTTGGCCGACAGACGACTGCCGTGACGAACATTTCGCCGCCTCGGACATCTGGTCGGCCCAGGCGTTTGGCCACTGTCGGTATACGTATGACCGCGGTGGATACGTGTGCCCAGCCGCCAGATGTTTGGACGCGGGAATCGGGCCTCTGGACTTGCACTTCTTGTCTTCGTTTCCAAGACCAAGAGGAAACAGAAAGGGTATCTGCCAGTGCCGGATTTTGGCAATGTGGGGCCCCGGACCTCTAGATTTTTCGGGGCCCCTGACCGATCCCCCGACACTTTAGTAGAAAATCGAAAGCAAAAAAGGATTTTGCAGACAATCAGAGAAAAAAAAAGGCTGCCCATGTGGGGCTTCCAGATGCTGGGGGCCACTCGACTGCACTTTGGAGGAAATCGAAAGAAAAAAAATATTTTGTCAGCAAAACAGAGAAGAAAAGGCTGGCCGGCCCCGGATGGGGCTCTCGGAGGAAGGGAGCCCCCCAGTGAACTGATGTTTTACGGAAAATCGAAAGCAAAAACGGATTTTGTAGACAATCTGAGGGGAAAAACAAGGCCGATCGGGTGGGGCCCCTCTAGTGAAGTGGTACTTTGGAGGCAAATGGGAAGGGAAAAATGATTTTGTAAGCAAAACAGAGAGAGAATAAGCCACCCGGCACTGGATGGGTCCATCAGAGGCCGCGGGCCCTTTCCCAAACTGGTGTCTTTTGAGGAAAATCAAAAGAAAAATAAGGATTTTTTACGCAAGCAGAGTAAAAAAGGCCACCCGGGTAGGGCCCTCAGTAGATGCCAAGGGTCACAATTATTGAACTCTGGTACTTTCAAGGAAAATTGAAAGCAAAAAAAGGATATTTTGTGGTGAAACTGGGAGCACAAAAAAGCAAATTGGGAACAAAAAAGCCGCCCGAATGGGGCCCTCAGAGGCCGGGGGCCCCTGGACCCAAGTCCAGTTAGTCCATATTGGGAAATCCGGCACTGGTTTCTGCGCGAACATGCCTGCCATCAGTGGCGGATGAAGGTGTTTGGCGCCCTGAGGCACGGATTGATTTGCGCCCCGAGTGACAAAACTGCGCCACAGGCGCAGCTCGGCTGCGAAGCATCCGGGGGGAGGCGGTCGGGGAGGGGGTCGTCTGCCTCTCCCTGAAGGGAGAAAATTTTTGAAAAATGGTCCCGATAATGGCACGCAGAATGCCCTCAAATTCGCAAATTTTCAATTTTTGAAAATTTGAAAATTTCACATAAAAATTTCACATAAAAAAAACGAAATTTTATGTGAAAATTTCACATAAAAAAAAAACGCCTGGTGGCTCGCGCCCCTCCGGCGCTCGCGCCCTGAGGCACGTGCCTCATGCGCTTCATCGATAATTCGCCACTGCCTGCCATCTAAAGAACGCACAAGCCAGAGGTCTTTCTTTCCTGGGATTTTTGTGAAATGTGTTGATCCTTGGAAATTTGATCAATCGTGTATGAAGAATGGGACAGAGATTTGTCACAGTCCTCGAAAGAGTTTTAGATGTCTTGAGGTCAACCTTCCGGAACTCATTGTCTGTAGCTGTTGACCAATATATCCGCCGTGTCAAGGGTTCAGTGACAGTCAAACGGCAGCTGGCAAGTGCAGTTTACCGTACGGCGGCCAAATGTCTCCCGTCAGTCATTGTTCATGACAGCGAATTGTCCGCCGCAGTCACACGCATCCAGCATTTGCAACCAAACGCCTCCAGATCTTCTCTGCGACTCGCTGTCCGCCGGTGCAAAATGTCCGGCGGCCAGTTGGCGGGGGCCAAACCTCCGACGACCAGATGTCAACGTCCGCAAACCCTGTCGCGACTTTAGATGGCAGACATCGTTTTGTTCAAAAATGCTCGATTGGGGCCATGTACTCGCCAGAAAAATAAATATTTTCCCCAAAAGCTATCTGAACCTGACCTAACCCTGTCCGGGGCCCCGGTCTGCCATCGAAAGTCGCGGCAGGGCAGGGTTTGTAAAACCGCGACCGGGTCACTGGTAGCCTCACGGCCAAATTCCCGACCCCCACATTCCAACGATGGCCAGATTCCTGGCGCGGGCAAACGTTTGGCGGCCAAATGTCCACGGCGACCATGCGCAAATGTGACCGCAGCCAAATGTCTGGTTCATCAAGACTTTCCATAAGTTTTTGACTTTCGGAAAACGGTGGGAAAACAACTCTTTCCCACAAATGGTTCAGTTTCTGTTGGCGTTGATGCGAGCAGGTGTCACAGTTCAACATGATGGAAACAAAACAAGCTTCGTTGGAAAGCAAAACGATTTCGCATTCTTTCATCTTGCACATGAAACACAGACTCGCAAACGAGCACAGACACAAGTGGCCTGCCTCCATGATGCCACAACAGCAGCTCAGCAAGACACAGGAGAATCATTCATCAACAAACCATACAAGTGCAGAGAAGCGAAGTCGTGTTCTCGTTCGAATCGCGAGAGTGCCCAGTATGCCTTGCTTGCGCGTGGCTCTTCTCTGCTGGCTCGATAGTGACGTCACAAAAAGCACAAGCCAGACGGCGGCACGCAATACACCAAAATGGTTGAAATGAGACCCCCCTGGTTCAGATGCCTTGCGGGTTGCAGGACAGAGCCAGAGGGTAAGGTTGGTCGCAATGTTAAAAAATGTCCATCAGTATCTAAAAAAAACATCACATGTGCTGCTCTATCAGCTCAGAAGCTTTTTTTGTGAATCGATACGGATAGCATCGACTAAGGATTTTCGCTCTGAGTTTTGAGCAATGTCTTGAATGAACGGAATCAGCTGAGTTTCACACGAACGAGATTGCCGAAATGTATGTTGGGGATCGCAGAGTTCCCTTATTTTGACACCAGAAGAACTGTTATGGTCATCCAATCAGCAAGCTGCCTGCCATGATGCGATTGGAAAGAATTTCCAGATAAGGCGGGACCGAGAGGCCCCTCGGTTGACAAATTGTAGCAATATTTCAAAGGGAATTCCATCAGAACCAGCTGCGTTCCTTTCTTTTAATTTGCTATAATGAGGTTCAAGAAAAAAAAACTGTGCTATTTGACAAAATGTACGGTAGAACAATGGGCCGAACAGGCAAAAATTACTCGGTGTCAGTCATTTTGCTGGATAATGAGGTTCAAGAAAAAAAAACTGTGCTATTTGACAAAATGTACGGTAGAACAATGGGCCGAACAGGCAAAAATTACTCGGTGTCAGTCATTTTGCTGGATAATGAGGTTCAAGAAAAAAAAAACTGTGCTATTTGACAAAATGTACGGTAGAACAATGGGCCGAACAGGCAAAAATTACTCGGTGTCAGTCATTTTGCTGGATAATGAGGTTCAAGAAAAAAAAACTGTGCTATTTGACAAAATGTACGGTAGAACAATGGGTCGAACAGGCAAAAATTACTCGGTGTCAGTCATTTTGCTGGATAAAGCGGCCCAAACCCAGGGACGATGACCGACGGAGATCTTTTTGCCTCCGGAGGTATCTGGAGTTTTTTTCGCGTTCGATCTGCCATTAAAAAGCCTGCCGAACTGTGTAGGAGGGAATAGTATTGTTGGAGGATGATTGCGGTACCTATCAGCAACAAAGTTTGCCGCTATGAAAGTAAGTAAGCGACAAGTTTATTGAGTTTTGAAGTGAATTTCAGAATAAGTGACGCATCCAGATTTCTCAGGGGTGGAACTGTCTGTCCATTCGGCACCGCAATATTCACAAACACGGAGAGATTTGGCAAATGGAGACCGATATCCTCAATATGTTGCGGTTTGTGACATAGGTTACAGAAAACGCTAAAATGGGGCTTGTCTGGCTATCCAAGATGTCCCTGTCAGTCCAGGTCAATTCTCCGTATACAGTGAAATCAATGCCCATCCGAAGAGGTCCTTGAACACAGCTCTGACCATTCGTATTATATCGCCTGTGGTCATTTGCCATTTCTATTTTTCTGGGTAGAAACTCTGCGACTGTAGTCATCTACAGCAGAAACTTTGCAAAGAAAACCTTTTTTTTTATCATTTGTTTTTGGCAAAAAACAGCGTCAATGAATTGGCGCTATAAGTACGCTTACGCATAGTCAATTCAAATTAAAAACTAAAGGTTGAATCAATTAAAAAAGAAATGGTCACACAGGCATGACAAATTCACAAAACAAGGTCATTGACTGGTGAGAGAGGACAGAAGAGGACGGGTTTCCTGAATAAAGAGCGAACTCGATGGAAGACTGTTCCGAGCTGCGATAGTCAGGGGGAAAAAGAATTCGCAGAAACTACCTTTTTACAAAATGGCTGTGTCAGATTCACCCCGTTGTCCGGTCGGCGCTGGACAGATTTAAAAGCAAAATTGCAGACTGGAAAAAGGCTCTTGTCATCCCGATTAAGAAAAAAGATCAACAACCAAATCGACCAGAAAGTTATCGGCCAATTTCACTTACGTGCATTTGTTCCAAAGTTTTTGAGCAACTTTTGGCGTCCTTGATTAGAAATTTCCTGACAGAAAACAATGTTCTTCATCCAAATCAGTTTGGTTTCAGAGACAAAATGTCATGCGAAACTCAGGTTTTGCTGCTGCTGGATGATATTGCCAAAGATCTCGACAACAACATTCCAACTCATGCTATATTTTTAGATTTTAAAAAAGCTTTTGACCTCGTTCCTCATGACAAACTGATTCTGAAAATGCAACTGCTGGGTTTCCCAATTTTCATCCTCCATTTGATAAGACGTTTTCTGAAAAATCGCACCCAAGTGGTCTCTGTCAATAGTGCAATCTCATCTTAATCACCTGTTACTTCAGGCGTGCCACAAGGGAGTGTTCTCGGCCCGCTGTTGTTTCTGATTTACATTAACGACATCTCAAGTGACCTCTACTCTAGTATACGACTGTTCGCTGATGATGTTGTCATTTATCGAGCCGTAAATTCCCCTCACGACACTCGTCTTCTGCAGTCGGACCTCAACCAGGTCTCCTCTTGGTGCGGCGCCTGGGGAATGCAAATTAACATTTCCAAAACAAAAACCATGTCCTTTTCCAAACGCGTAAGAATTCCTGTCACCCAGGTAATTTACACAATCAATGATCTGCCCATTGAGAATGTCAGGATTTTTAAATATCTTGGCGTTTTCATTTCCCAAGACCTTTCATGGAGAGATCACATTAGCTTCACCTGCGCCAAGGCAAAAAAGACCCTTGGTTTTGTTCTAAGAAACATGCGTTATTCTTCCAAAGAAGCCAAGCTCAAAGCATATTTATCCCTCGTATTGCCTGTAATTGAGTACGCTAGCGCCATTTGGGACCCTGCCACCCAGGAAGATACATCAAAAGTTGAAATGGTTCAAAGAAGAGCAGTTCGCATGATTACCGGTTCATATGCCCGTGAAGCTAGTGTGACCGCCCTACTGAGGGATCTTGGGTTGTCTTCTTTGTCTAGCAGGCGCAAAATGCACAGACTCCAGATATTTTGCAGCATTTTAACGAACTCCCTTAATTTTACTATGCCTCCTCCTTATTTCAAGAAGCCAAAGCAGCGCAGAACAGACAATGGTCTTGCTTTCCATGCTCCAATCTGCAAGTCAAACCGTTATTTTAACTCCTTCTTCCCTCGCACCATCAGGGATTGGAATTGTCTACCGGAAACATCCCTTCTAATTTCGTGTGCAATGGCTTCCCTGGGCGTCGCACCAGTTACGTGACCGTTGTCCTGCTTTGTTTTAAAGTTGTTGTCTTTCTTTTAATCATCTGACTCTGAATTGTATTCTTCGTCCTGCCACCAAATCTTTCGTGGCAGTATTGTTTTTTTTTGTTATAATAAAAAAAAAAAAAATAATAATAATAATAATAATAATAATAATATTATTATTATGATAATAATAATAATAATAATAATAATAATAATAATAATAATAATAATAATAATAATAATAATAATAATAATAATAATAATAATAATAATAATAATAATAATAATAATAATAATAATAATAATAATAATAATAATAATAATAATAATAATAATAATAATAATAATAATTGGCCGGCAGCGGAGCATCAATTTGGCCAGTTTATAATTTGAAGGCGACGCATTCGGCGTCTACTTGCCAAAGTAGACAGGTCCAAGTCCCGAAGTATAGGGCAGCCGCACCAACAAATCTATCAAATGTTCTTTATAAACCCGGCCAGCTCGCTGATGTACAGCTTCCACGGCCTGGACATCAGAAACTTTGGTGGAATCCCAAACCCCGCAAGCATACTCAAGAATGGGACGAGGATGATGCAGGTTCGTTTTTTGACATCCACACGGGCATGACGAAGATTGCGATAGGGTATCCCAAAAGTGTTTGGCCATAGGAAAAACATAAATTTGCTGTTTTTATCATATTTTGTGATCTGAAACTTGTTCCAGCTCCATCCACGGATGTTAAAACTTTGATCGGAAATTTTGGTACAGAATAAAGTGGTGTCTTCCGTAGTGGGAGCTAGAAAAAGTCACAAAACACGAAATATCACGAAAACAGATAATTTAATTTTTAGATATGGCCAAAGGCTTTGGGCATCCCTGAATATGCACATGTTGTTCCGATTAAGTCTAGGCATCCGTGGTTAGATCAAGAAAATATTTCAGATCACATAATTTGGCAAAAAACAGCACAAATTTACATTTTTCCTATGGCCAAAGACTTTTGGGCTACCCCACCCCATTGTGGAGGAAGCTTTTTTCACGTTGCCTGGATATGGGCGCTCCAACTGAGGTTTGAACTAAATACCACCCCGAGATATTTGAAACTGGGCACAGACTCCAGATACTCTGAATTTAAACCATAACTTCTGGTTGTGTTATTTTAGCTGGATGAAAAAGCATTGATTTGGATTTTCCATTATTAATTTGCGAAGTGACACCGACAGTTATGTCTTTTATTTTGATTAAAAATATAGTAATGGGCCCACGACGTTTCCTTGTGGTACCCCAGAAGTTACCATCGCAACTGGGGACAAGGAACTGCCGATAACGACTTGCTGTGATCTGCCCGTCAGGAATGAATTGAAAACACACGCGCAATATCAAGAGGGAGATTGAGAGAAATCAGTTTGCTGACGAGTTTGCTATGAGGAACAAGGTTAAAAGCTTTTTTGAGGTCAACGAATACAGTGTGCACTGCGGTACTCCTGCGTCAAGAGATTTGACGATATCGTCCACAAAAAGGAAAGTTCAGTTCAGATTCGCATGAATGGTTTTTAGAGAATCCAAACTGATTGGGTGAGGGTATTTTATTTCTAGAAGGTGATTCCACAACATTCCGCAAAGTATGCGCTCGAATATCTTGGAACTGATGCAGGTGAGGGAAATTGGTCGGTACCCCTCCGGTTTGAGGAAGTTTGATCCTTTCTTGTAATGGGGATAAAATGCACGCTTCCATCATCAGGGATATCCCCAGTCAAAAATATCAGATTGAAAAACGCAGCTAGAGCCACAGAGAGGGAGGGTGCGAGTTTTTTGAGAAGCCTGCGGGGAATTACAGCTTTTATAAATACAGGGCCTGCAGCTTTTTTGGATTTGATGGATCGAGGCAACTTGAATCCACCGAAGGAACTCACAAGTGCTCGGTGGGTGGATCAGTCGGGTCATGAGCACTTGCCGGGGTTGAGGAGGTACTTGAGAGAACGGGAGAGTTATTCGTATCTGTGTACGTTGGGCCAATGTCTGCGATTGAACTCGAAACTCCAGATGAATTGGAAAACGCACTGCGGAGGAGATCAACGCAGTTGCAATGGAAATGGGAGTCACATGGGTTTCGCCACTCGAATCGGTAAGGGAAGAAATTCCAATTTTGAGCAATGCGAGTACTTTTTAGGAATTGCTTTTTTTGTGAATTTGCCTATTTTACGAGGTTAATTGTCAACCTTTTGGAGTTTGAACACATTTAGACGGAATTTGAACACATTTCGAAATTTGGAACCTACCTCGCTATTCGAATTTGGCCGCTTTTGGGAATTTGTTTTCTTTTAGATTGTTCAACTTTTAAGAATTCTTGTTCGAAAAAGGAATTGTTTTCCGTGCGTAAAGTCCAACCGTTGAGAGTTGAGAACTGATTGGTGTTGATGTTGATGTTGGGGCATTCTTTTTCAAAGACCTGATGTACGCCCAATATTTCTTGCCACAATCACTGGTCATTGCATTGGATATGAAGTTTTCGAAAAGGGAAGAGTTGAGACTGGCGCAGTTTTGCTTGATCTTTTCAAAAGCCTGTTGATCACGTGGCAAACCACTGCGCTTCATTTTAGCATGGGCGCGCCGTTTTTTCCGAAAAAGAACGCTAAGCCTGTGGTTAATCCAAGGGAATAATTGTTTGAAAACACGCTTCCTGACCACACGGATCCTATTCAGGCAGTCCAGTAATGTGTATTTGATCGTTCCCCAGACCTCGTTGGCTGACCTGTTTTTTCATGCCAAATTCGGTAAATAGCGGATTGTGAAGCAGTGATGCATTTAATTAATCTCAATTTACTTTTGAGTTATCGGGAAAAGTGGACACGTTTGATTTGGTTGTGTTATAGCAGCATAACTACTTGCCAATCTAAACTTCAAAGAACTGCGTCACGTGGCGGAGAGATCATGACGAAGATAACGCTAACTCCGGATGTAACGCCAATCCGAGGCAAATTTTTCCCATCTAATCCAATGCTAAAAATTTGCCTCGCCTTCGCTTTACCCCTGGAGTTAGCGTTACCCCGTTCATGATCTCTCCGCTGACGGTCAGGCAAACCTGGAACTACAGTCATAACTTGGGATGAGTAATCAAAGTTTGACAGAACGAGATCGAGAATACAATGATGTATACAGTTTGCAGTACACGTAATTCTAGTGGAAGAGGTAACAAGCTGCCTAAAAGTGAACGTTTCAATTGTCATGTTTGGACAGCTTTATCATTCCCATTTCAGCGGGAATTTTCAGCACGCGGAGAAAGTATAGAACGGGGCAATTGAAATCGCCGTAACAAATAAAAACATTTGAGACATATATTGTGGTGAAACTGCACAGAAGTATAAAAGTCAATTAGAATTTGATCATTTTCATTTAGATTTGGTAGGAGATAAACAGTGGCCAAATAGAATTCACCACGCTCTCCTGGAAACCTAACGGAACACCAAACAATCTCAAGTGGGCTGATGTCAAGCAATCCAGAAGCAACTGGGCAACAAGCCACATCATTGCGGATAGCCGTGAGAACACCTCCACCGCGGCGAGTGCCTTGCCTGTCCTTGCGAAAGTTTTGGAAGCCTTGAGGGACAACTTCCTCACTCAGAATTGAATCGGACAACCTCGTCTCCGTTAGGAACAAGACGGCAGTGGAATATTGCTGGATAAACGCCAAAAGCTTTCATCCGTACGTGAACGTGAACAAGAAGATGATTTGAGAAGACTGTTGACTCTGAGAATCCTTCTCTGATGGTTGAAGACTCCCCCAACAAAAATCACCGACTCGAATTTGTACAGGTACAGATTGTAATTAAAAAATTGAGCCCGACATGTGTTTTTTAGGAAGCCGTGTGTGCAAACACAGCCGAATGCATTTCACGCAATTTTCTTCTTGCTCGTAGAATCAAGTTTTGCAGCCCAAATGCACCTTGACCTTTATCAGAGACATGTTCAGCCAATTGTCGGTCAGTTTGACTTTTTGGACAATTTGGCCTCGTGCCAGCAAAATAAGCTCCTTGCTGGCACGCGCAAAGCCAGCGAAATACAGTCGTGAAATCTGTATTCTTGGTTTTTCATATCGCACATAGTCTATATTGGGCTCAATTTCTTCGTTTCTTCGCCTGTGCGTTGAGTAACATCATGGCCTAACATCATGACAGTTCCATAAGATTGAGTGCTTTTCGCGTCGCAACTCTTCGGGAATTTTGGCAAAATTAACCGGATCATTTTGCTGCAGCTTCAGTCAGTCAGTCACTCATCACTCGAGAGCAATTGCGTTATGTTGTTTCTGCTCCCATGTCATAAGTCATGTCATGTTTTAAACAATACCGTCGATCGGAGGTCACACGGGAACTGCCAAATTGAACAGAGCGAGAGGGAACAACAAAGCATGCCGAGAGATACGTTACTCGCACGCGAATCCGAATCCACCCACAATCACTCCTCCACGGCAACCCACCCCACCCACCTGATGTTTGAAGCCCAATTACCCCACTCTCTGATGTGATGAAAGTCGAGCAGGGACATCTGCAATAATTATTTCATAAGACACACATCATCAAATCTGACACTGAATATTCCCATGTGACATGCCATGCCATACCATGCTAACTGTTGGATTGGGATGCCGCAATTTCGTCTGCGGTGCATTCGTCACCTCACCTTTGTCTTGCGGCTTACAATCATTACACAATCATTGACTTTTCAATTCCCAATATAAATAGTGGAGACCGCGTTGGTTGGTTGGTTTGTTGGTTGGGTGCAGGAGCAGGGGCTGGGGCAGGGTGGAACACAACGTTTTTTTCTTGCTTCCGAAATCTCACAGCACAAATCACAGTGGCCTCTAACATGCAGTGCAATGCAGACTTAATGCACCTTTTCTTGTTCCTCGTATTCAGGCAATGGCTCGTGTGAAGGGAGAACGTCTGAAAATTCGATGCAATCACCATTCGAACTAAAATACATTCGAACTTAAAATCATTCGACCTTGTAATCATTCGATCTAAAAACCACGCATTCGGATTAATCGCTATTCGAACCAATCAACCAAAAAATAAACACCTTTGCCAAAATTCATTCGCTCACAACACAAACATATTCAGCTGCCATCGCAATACGAGCAAAACAGAAGAAGTGACGGAATTATTAATGTGCTGTACGAGTTGTAATGGTGGGCTCTCATAATTTCATGGCCAGATTTTATCCTTCTCCAGTTTGGCGTTAATTATTCAGATCAGAATACTTGGATTTAACCTGTCAACCACACTGTTCCGGGTGCTGACCAAATAGAAGACGGCGGCCGGCCTTTGGACGCACGTGCTCCAAAATTGCCTTTCATGAAATGTGATTTCCAATGGCAGATGGTAAACTCTTATTGCCTGAAAACTTTGGTTGTTATCTGCTGTTCAGCAATGGACTCTTATCCAGGCGCTTTCTCAAAAGCCAGTTAACACACAAAGTAAAATGATTTCAATGTGGCTTAATTCATTCTTTATCATTATGCCGTTGAGAGCAGTTGTTCCATGTCCTCAATTACCATCAACTGTTGTGCATCAATTCGTCACAATAATGATTTCGTCTTGTCATAATATTAACTCTCCTGTCGTCAGTCAAGAATTAGCCGACGATTTTTATGTGCAAAGGTGGCGTTTGTACGTTGATGTAAATAAGTGTCTGTCCTATAAGTGATCCAATAAACACAATTAGCGAAATTTAAATTGTAAAACCTGTGTGTGCGTGTCCTCAGTTGTTATCAACGTGCCATTTTTGATGTCTCAAAAACATAATTGGACCTTCGACAGTGGACCTTGACGTTTGGTAAAATTGAGCTCGTGGTATCGTTGCGTTCTGTTCAGAATGCAGGTACCCCCGAAAGATATTTTTCTTTTTATGTTTATTCGTATGCAAGCGGTAGAAAGTAAAGCGCCAGATTGCAACAGGGCGTAGTAGAGGAGTCAGAATTTGACCTCAGTCATTAAAAGAGGATCTTAAGTTTCTGCAGCATGGTTTTTCTGCTAAAATCTTATCAGTCGCAATTTTTGGATGTAGGTATGAATTGGTACATTAATTCCGTCACGACTCCACACGCAATGCAGTAAAAACATCAAAAGCAAGTTTTCATTTTCGCTCAAAAAGAGGAGAATAAACCAATCGGCGCAATCAGAACATCAGAACAGAAATGCGGAACATAAAAATGCAGTTGGCCTTGACTTATATATTTTCCGACCTGATTAAAATCTGAAAACGTTTAAACCACCTCAATTTTTAATCCCGAATATTTTGTCAACGATCAATTTGTGAGATGTCGGTGTTGAAATGCGAATACCTTTTTTTGATACAAAAGGCGAAGACAAGTTATTTTTTATAGAAGACTGAAACTTTTTCCTTAACTTTAAATGTCTACACAGATAACAATTGTTTTTTTTTCAGCAGTCAGGTCAGGTCAGGTGGCCCATCTATTTTCCTCCACTTGCGTCTCCGATGTCATTTTCTGTCCTAATTCATTGGAAACAACAACCAAGCCAAGTCATATGCGCGATGCGCGATTGATGACGGAAATGAACGACGGTTCGTCTCCATTCGTCTCCCACAGCAGCACTGAGTCATGACTCCATAAGAAGACATTCGACGAAGCATCAATAAAACGAAGAGACATAAGCCGCAGTCTATCATTTCAACAGGATATTGTGTATTTTCTGCAGTTTCTCCTGTTCAGTCAATAATAATTGTAGATGAATATCAATTTTCAATTTCAATTACTCAAAAATATAGGTTTCATCTACTTTCGTCTAACCATTAGAAGAAATATTTGATTGCTACTGTTCAATTTGCAGCGAAGCCACAATTATTTTCATCGCACAGTTATTCTGCTCGCAGTTTTCATATGGGGGACCCTGTTTTGAACCAGCATTATTTTGCAGTTGGGGACCCCTGAGCTCGTTTCAAATACACATGGGAATTTTCAAATAGATTTAGCGCCTTCTTTTCAGTGTTTAATCCATACCTGCCTATTGTTAAAATTTTACTTCTTTTACTCACTCATGTTTGTTCAAGTAATGTTATTTGGAAATTTGAAATTTAAGTAAAATAAAGCTTCTTCTTCTTATTTAATTGTCTTTGACACGTACATACGAATAAGAGATGGACAGTGTTTTTTTATGTTTTTTTACTGTGTTTTTTTTTTATAATTTTCTTTCCGGTTTTTTTTAGTGCCTGTCGTTAACGAGCAAATACAGACAAATTGAGAAGGTTAAAGGTGATGTGGGATTAAAAATAGGTACTTCATAGCTTCCTAAAAACTTTAAATACAACGTAAACACAAAATGTCGCATAGAAATACTTCAGCGCATAAAGTGAATTGGTGGCGAATTACAATAAAAAGTGGCAACAACCATCAAAAAATAAGTGGAAGTTTTCCATCGTTGCCATAGAAATACAGTAAGACCCCCCAATGAACACAGATGCATCGAAAGGG
>JASGXE010010415.1:0-15685 GCA_030068105.1 Sinentomon sp. SZTP_YWyxl | reverse complement strand
TCTTCCCTTCGGGCAGGGGGGCACCCCCTCCCCGAAGCCCTCCCCCGGCATTGCGCTTCACGCAACACACGTTCGGGAACAGTGCGCTGGACAAAGTGCCTGCCTACATCTGACACCCACTGCACGACAATGAATAAAGTTCGTCCAAAAACCCACTCCTCCGGGGATTTTTTGCATGAAAAGCCCCCTTTGTGGCATCGTGGACAAATTTCGAAAAAAGGATTTCCGCGTGCAATTTCGGAAATTTTCATTGTGTGATGTGAACATGTCTGATCAGTATCACTTGTTTAAAACATGTAAAGTGCTTTGATGGGCAAAATCACTAACAACATATCAAAAGAGGTAAAGTGCCTTGATGGGAAAAATCACTAACAACATATCAAAAGAGGTAAAGTGCTTTGATGGGCAAAATCACTAACAACATGTCAAAAGAGGTAAAGTGCTTTGTTGGGCAATATCACTAACAACATGTCAAAAGAGGTAAAGTGCTTTGATGGGCAAGATCACTAACAACATGTCAAAAGAGGTAAAGTGCTTTGTTGGGCAAGATCACTAACAACATGTCAAAAGAGGTAAAGTGCTTTGTTGGGCAAGATCACTAACAACATGTCAAAAGAGGTAAAGTGCTTTGTTGGGCAAGATCACTAACAACATGTCAAAAGAGGTAAAGTGCTTTGTTGGGCAAGATCACTAACAACATGTCAAAAGAGGTAAAGTGCTTTGATGGTCAAGATCACTAACAACATGTCAAAAGAGGTAAAGTGCTTTGTTGGGCAAGATCACAAACTGTGGGTGCATTAACTCATGACTGACGCTGTTAATCTGGAGTTGATGTCCCCACGGTAAAGGAGTGACTTTTGCCAAATCATCACTGTGGTAGCATTGTTGGTTTCAGCAAAAAGAAACACCTAACTTCTGCAATTTTCAATCGATCTGGTTGATTTTGATGTTCGGACTCCCAAATGGCCCCCCTTGGAGTGGGTTTTCGTTCTGAAAATATTCTTTCACTTTTGTTTGCATTGGAATGGGGAATAATTCCTCAAATTTTCTGCATGCCATTTCTCACACACAGTTTATTTGGGTATGGATGGGAAAAAAAATATTGGTATGAAACGTGGGAGGGAGGGTAATACCGTGTTTACATCTGAATTTTTAATGATCATTAAAAGGAAGCTCATTAATCGAAGATGTCGATTCATGATCATTTATTTTGGCCCGTTTACATTTGCATTTTCGCCAAACATCATTAAAAAGACTGCGGATTTCACACTTGCCGTTCTCCTGGAAAATTTCGCTGCGAAACAGCAACAGTGAAATATGAGCGTTCTTTTAG
The DNA here is from genome assembly GCA_030068105.1 of Sinentomon sp. SZTP_YWyxl. Lineage (NCBI taxonomy): Eukaryota > Metazoa > Arthropoda > Protura > Sinentomata > Sinentomidae > Sinentomon > Sinentomon sp. SZTP_YWyxl. The sequence continues at coordinate 14,352 of JASGXE010010415.1, read as the reverse complement.
AACAGAATTACAAGCTTGAGGTATAGCTCAGTGGTAGAGCATTCGACTACAGACCAAGAGGGGGTTCAATACGCAGTCGCTCCAAACAATTTTCAGATTCCATAAAAATGTTTCATTTTTGGTAGGTATTCGAAGCTGTTCCGTCTTTTTCTTTTCTGTAATATGGTGTCCTTGAATGGCCCAGCAACATTTTGCCAGCATGCTTTGTCAAATTTGCGCTACTGTACGTTCAAAAGTGCTCAAGCGACCGCAAAACCACGAAACGTTTTGAACCTCATCAAAAATAAATTATGTTCGGAACATAATTAAAATAAATTATCTTCCTTATGACGTTCCCTTAATGATCATTAATTTTAGGCGTTCACATCTAAAATTAATGACAAAACTGAAAAATAAATTATGTTCCGGAACGTCATTAATCGAAAAAATTGGAAAAAATCGTTGACACTTGCGAAATTAATAATCATTAACTTTTTAATGATCATTAAAAAAACAGATGTAAACAGGGTATAACTTAGCATCGTTTTACCCTCAACATCATGCACAATGATTGGTGGATTGCTCAAATTCGCATTGGTGTAAAAACTGAGATGAAATTTCCCATTAATACTCGGAACATGAGATTTGGAAAAAATAGAAGAAAGTGGTCATTGGAAAGGTGGAAAAACGTTTATCAAGGAGCTGGAGGAAGTAGAGCAATGTTTGGTTCAACAAAAAAGTTTTCTCCTGCAATAAAATAGATTGAAAAATTTAAAAGAAGCCCATTAGTGGGTACATTATTGATTCTTAACTGGCACCACTGCCTCAGCTGGCAACACAAATCGAACGTCAGGAAAGGTGATCAACAGTTCCAGAAAGAGCGTCAACTTCATGTGCAAATGTTGTAACTCTTTTCTGTAACTTTTCTCCTATCATTCCAGGTTCTCTAAATGGCACCACAAGATTTTCTCGTCACAAGATTTGTTTATTGAGATCATAGAATCCGTTCATGGACCAACAAATAACACCGAGCAATTGAGAAAAGAGCAAAAGCGACAGAGAAAAACGTGCTTACACACACTTTTATGTCCATGGACACAGATTTGATCAATGGTCTGTGATGGGGGAAGATATCTGAATCAGGAGAATGAAATACTTTTTCGAACATAAAATATGTGTTGGCATTCACAGGCCAAACATCATGTCAGTAACACACCAGGCTGTTTTCTGAACAATAAATGATAGTACTGTAAATTGGCCAAATTTTTCCTTTCTGTGACCACAAACAAAAGTCAAAACAGCCAGCGCTCTGGCCATTGATCAAATTTGCCATGAATCAAATTTGGCTTAGCCGAATCCAATTGGATTGTGGATTCCGAGTTCGATCATCCGACAATGCTAGTGGTGCCGTGCCTGGATAGTTGGAGTTAATGGCACAGCAAGACCAACCCACAACCAGTGCTCGAGGTATTCCCCAACCATGACCTCCTAGACCTTCATTTTATCTCTCTTTCTGGTGGCGAACTCTTTTGACTTTACTAATCCTGTCTCTGCTTTGAGGTTTACATTTTCAATGGCATCACACTGCACTCCGCTTCCAATGTGGGGTAGTGACTGGGACCGCGGTGTGGGCAGGCCCAGCAGCCGAAAGGGCCTCGCGCAGGCGTCAAAAACTGCACCAAAAACAGAGACAAAATTATTTTGCAAAAAACAAGCAAAAAGAAAAACAAGGCAAAAATTTTGTGAGATTGAGATCATTGACTTCTGTTGCCTTTTGGCAGACTTCATCAGCGACCACCATGTTGGTGCAGTTGTCGGGAACACGTGAACTGCCAAGCTAAATCATTTCCCTTCTGCAAAAACAGGAAGAAGAGACATCCCCGAAACAGTTGAATAAACAATCAACAAATTCGTTATCATTTTACTTTGTAGCGTACCAACAAAATTGATTGTTCTTTGGATTTGGCACAGGAAAGGAAGGGTGCAATTCCGGCTCTTCCCCCATTCTCTGTGGATATCATTTGCTATTCACAGAATTTCACTCGTAATTTTAGGGGCCCGCACTAGTTCGCGGAGGGGCCCCGCGATTCCTAGCTACGCCACTGCACCCACCTGCATGCTCCTGAGGAGGAAGGACAAACTACTTGAACTAACTCAATTGGACAAAAGGAGGGTTTCATGCAAAAAGGGGTTAAAAAGAATTGTTTGGTGCAAAAAAGGTTGTGTGACATTTTTTGTCAAAATTGAGTTGCGTACATGCATTTTCAGAAAGAGGGTTTCAAATCTCTCATTTTTCAAGCGTTTTGTGCTCGAACATGGCATGATTCAGACTTATTTTCCATGCAAAATGGGATTTAGTGATTAGGTTTCTTCTTCATTGATCAAGTTGCAATGTGTGTTGTGAAAAAGTATCATGTGACATGCAATCCCTGGACAATGTATTGTGTTACATAATCACTTTATGCATAACAATCAATGTTCGGTTGAGCACAGATTTGATTGATCATGCAAAGGGGGCAAAGTGACTTTCAACCTTGGTTATTTGACTTCCTGTCTCAATGTTTTGGCCTCTCTTCTTGACAATTTCTTGGCTGAATTTTTTCTCAGTTCAACTGGAGTTTTGGAAAACCAACAAGTGACATTTGGTATCTGTCAGCTGTGACTTGTGATTCAACCATGACTTTGCGGTGAACAGCAAATCATATTTTGCATTCTCCAGTTATCTAACATCTTTGGGATTCATAGAGTCTGCAATGCCTCGTGCCACAAAATTCACTTTGCAGGTTGGGACAGCGGGAGGAAATGGTTCGGATGAGATTATCAGCTCCATAACTTTTATACATTATCAGTTCAAACAATTATTCTAAATACTAGTGTTTCTGGAGTCCAACTGTTTTCAATGGATGCTCTTTCCCATGCTGTTTCTGGAACTTCCTGATGGGTGCCGGCTTCCAGGTTTGTTAAGCAAGCAAGCCGATCACAAATTCTAAGAGGTGGGTCGGTCATTTCAATATGGAATGAGATCAGCAGATCCGAAAACTGAAACGATCTCGAAGCAGGGACAGAGCAAGAAGCGATTTTGAGCAGTCACCAAAAAGATTATCAGGGGAAAATCTACGTTAATTGTGATACAAATGAAAATTGGAACATGTGCTGTTTGCATGAACTGGGGGGGGGGGGGGTGAATGTAAAAAGTCAAATTACGTATTTCTCAACCGGCTAAGTTCATTTTTGGTAAGCATATTTGGGGGCATCATAGAAGTGTGAATACATAATTTCAGCCTCCTAGCCCATTTGGTCATGGTGTGGCAGCCATTTGTTTAAAAATTTCCTACCAGAACTTTCGATCGGTGCCCCGCAAAAGTACCAGGTATTTTTAAAGTATGAGCATGCAAAAATGCTCAACATTTCATCAAAAATTGAGTGACTGAGCCAGAATTTTGACATTTTTACTCCTTCAATTATTATGTTCTGGCAGTTTTATTTACACTTGCGATGGCCAAGCGCCAAGTGATATTGGAAATAGAGCCACAGTGGTGTCTACTTGGCAAAGAAATCTGAAATTCCCACTCGGGTCACTCAATTTAGGACATTTTTTTCGAGAAGAAAACAAATTTGACTTCTCCACTTTTGGAACTTGCTGAAAAACACTGATCGGAAGTTCAAAATTGCACCAAAGATCAAAAGCGGTGTCACTGTGAAAAATCAAATTACGATTGAAAGTCAGTTTTTAGTATCGATCACTTTATGAAAAACCTAGCGAATTGGCATTTTCAGTCAAAACTTGGGGTCATTGTCAAAAATGGCATTTTCGCTTGGTTTACCCAACCACAGCTCAGCAAGAGAAATTTAAAACGATCATGCAAAAAGAGGTCAAGTGCAGATTTTGAGAGATTCTTGACTTCAGGCCTTCTCAAGTGAACAAACCAACAGAAAATAGCAGACATTATTCTTGGAACATTCCACACGCATTTTTTTACATAAAGAAATATTCCCCAACTATCTCTGGTGGCAAATTGCAGATTATTTGCCAGTTTTTGACTTTGAAACCGATTTTCTCGGAAACATCAAAATATCACCTTCTTGCATGAAAATAAGTCCTTTTCAGGACAGGTTGAGCACCTGCAATCTTCTAAGAGTGGAAGCCAAGACAATCCTTTTTATCAGGTGTGTGGGTCTGGAAATACTCAATTTATCAACAAACCCTGTTAGAAAGGGCAAATTTGAATTGTGATTAGAATGGATTTGCTTCAAGAAGGCCATTTTGTTTTCTTCTTGGAAAATGTACACTATGGATAGGTAATGAGTGGCACAATGGGCTGGTTGACTGAGCATTGTGGATGAACTCTCAGATGTTGGAATAATGATCGTCCATGACAGTGCACCATTGCTTAAGCACATCCTGGAGGAAACGAAAGTCCATCTTGAACCACAGATACAGAGCTTTTGTTCCGACAGGATTAAAGATCGAAATATCATGGTGTCAACCGATTGGTGTTTCATCTTTTTATTGTTCTGGGGGCTGCACCTGGCCACAAGAGGTTCAGGCTAAGGGGGCAATGTTTGTGGTTTTCACCACTGATGCATGATATTCTTTTATTTCGAAAAGTAGTTCCCCTTTAAGCCTATTTTCCTGCGTGGGATGTGTCTCTAAAGGTGGTCAATGTGGTTCACTGCCTCTTCTTCGCTCATGTCTTCCAATTCTATTCGTTCTGTATCACGACATTGGCATTGTGTGGAACGTCGCTGTCACTAAATTGCGGGTAGCATTCATCGCTCAGCATAAGAGCAGGTCAGGGTCGTGGCCTGCTCACCATCACACATGTTCTTCCCGCTCCTGTCCCGTAAGATGCAATAAAATCGAAATGTAACACCATCCCTTCCCATGCCATCCTCTCACATGGCATCTGGAAGCTCACAACAAAGATTTTTCTGAAAAGGTGTTTGCTGCCACGGAATTATTCCATTTTTTATCCGGTTGAAGAGGAGAAGCGAACTTGTGTTGTGCAGTCAGTTTTTTTTTTTCCGAATTCATAATGGGCAATGAAATCAAACTGATGCTTGTGGGCTTGGGAGATGTTCCAAAACACGTGAAAGGATTTTCCACATTGTTTTAATTCTCATTAGTCATTGTGACAATAACCATTCTCATTAATCACCATTAGCAAAAACTATTAATAAATAATTTAAGAATCATTAGTCATTGCCAATAAAAATAAAAAATCAAGAATACGAAAACATTGCAAGGCTCATGTGATTTTCTAATGCAATTAATTAACTATCCTCTATGGGGAGTTCGTCGGGGAAATGGTGCTGCAGCATGAATTTTTGCCCCTTCCCTTACTTATGAAAACATTTTTGTCCCTGTCCCGCATTATGACATCACGGCATTGCAACAGACATTGAGAAAGAAAAATTGCATTTAAGCACCATTCTTCCATTGAAAAACCAGCACCAAAAACTTAACATTCGAACTGAGGGGCTCGAGCTAAGCCAGGACCAAACACCCCAATCTCCGTTTGATCGACCACTTTCCTTTTGTCATTGCAACAGACCCACGCAGGACAGGAAATTTGGTAAGAACAAGATGGGAATCATCGTCTTGCATCGGCCTCTTGGCCAATGTAAGGCCGACACTGCACAAGTAGGAAGATGCCAGGCAGTATGCTGAAGCGACAGCCGATGGAGGTAGAAAGCTTACGTCAGGCTAAGTTGGCTTTAGTTTTCCATGAGAAGCGCCAAAAAGTGCAAAACCTCACCATTTCAGGAAGTTGAGCAAGTAGATTGGAAATAAAAATTCCTTTTCTGCAAATAGCAAGAAGGAGCAAAAATTGAGCCCAGCGCAATCTTTGCCTCAACTTACAACTCCTCACGGCATGAATAATTCTTTCAACCAAAACCACCTTTTAAAATTATTGTTGTACAACTTCGAAAAAACTACAAATATCTTAAGGCCACTTCATCATGCAAAAAAACTAAAAACAAGTGGATGTCCAACAAGTTGGATGTCCAACAAAAACAAGTGGATGTCCAGTGCAAAAAAAACTAAAAAACAAGTGGATGTCCAAACAAATTTTCGGTTCATTGTGTCTATTTTCCAGACAAGCAGAAGCTGCACCTTCATCTCAGTTCCAGGGAAGTGAAGTGGCATGACCCCATCTGGGGAGTGGGCCCATTTTAATTCTAGTGCCTTCTAGGGTTTATCCACCTTTCTGCATCTTTACCCGTATGCTGTGTCTGTGACCCTTTTTCGGATGTGTTGAACAGTCAAACTTGCATGATAAAAAAAAAATACTGCATACCTACTGAATGCCACCGACTTGTTCTGTGCGTGCGAACTATATCAAAGAGTTTGAAAAAAAAAGGAGCGTCAATATGCCATGTCTTTAAAGATTTCTGGGCGATATGACCTCAACTTTTTTTGACTCTTCAAAAACCTTTGTGGAACTTCCATCTACATTCCTCGGCAAATGCATTCACTGAGTAATTTGTTTTACGGACACTGTAGACAGGAGATTGGGAATTCCATTGCCATGCCTGTCATAGAACACTCCATGGACTCGACAATTTTGAAGACATCATGAAATTCGGCAATATTGAAAGACACCATATGCTATGAATGTGTTTTGTCTTGATTGGGCTGGTGCGTTTGATAGAAGTGCAGAGTTGTCCAAGAACAATGAACGATGTTGAGTCATTTTTAAAATAAAATTACAACCACGTAATTTAAAAACTGGCCCAGGTAATAAAAAATATTCCAATTTTGGATGCAGAAATAACCCGTTTCGCCAGAATAGGTTAAAATCTCCAAGTTTACCAAAACTGGTTAAACAAATCCGATGGAATGGAATTTAAAAACAAAAACAATGACAACCAGCAATGTCAACTTGCAACTGTGCAGAACCCAACCAGCGCAGAACCTAGTTCTGGTGAAACAAAATATCCTCTTCACAAAACGTTTCCTAAATCACGTAATAATTTCAGCAACTGGGGCCAATTTTTAAAATGTGACATTCTTTATTGTACCGTCAGGTATACCTTGCAATGTGCGCACAAAATCCACAAGTTTTTCAGGCTGGTCATTTTGGCCGATTTCGCTTGCTTGCAGGGATGGGTAAACGTATAAAACTCCATGTATAATACGTACGTATAATACACGTAGAAAACGTATAAAACTTAAAAGTCGAGTGATACCTCATTTTTTGCAGAAAGGCTGCTCTCATGCTGACATATGTTTTGTTGCATAAAATAATGACAAGCATCATCATCAATGAAAGGGGAAAAAACAGTTAACCCGTGAAGCCCCGCAATTGCTTTCAAGTTGGCCACACAAGATTGTTTGTACCACACATGATTGTGAAATGCATTTCAAAAATTGCATGTGCACCAATCATGTGAAAACATGCACCTTTTTATTTTCAGTGAATGAAATCACTTTGTAAATGAATGCTTAAAAGAGTAGGCCAATGTTGGTCGTCATCCAATCCCGTTTGCTTGCCTCGCAGCACGAGTTTTTTGTTTGACTCTTCATTTTTTGTGAAAATAGACAAATGCCTTGCGCACTATTTCTTTTAATACGCAATTTTATTAATTGTTTGTTGCTGCCATTTTGCAGTAGAATGTTTTTAATAAAATATGAAAGTTGATGCTGCAAAATTGGAATTGGGTAGGCTATTCACTTGGCATCTTTTATAACAGGTCTAGACGCATGGAGCTCATGTGCCTAGTAAAAGGGAGAAGTGCACAGAAAGCCAAAAATAAAAAAAATGGGAGAAGGCAAAAAACTAACATCACTGGCGACAATCTTGTCAAGCAGCAAATGGATGCAAGAATGGTGGCAATGAGAAAGGAAATCCTGACTGCCGGATTCAATCCGGTGCTGCCTTACCCAACTTCATTGGGCCGACTCAATATTCCTGTGCCAATTGTCTTTCTGTTCTGACAGCCTGGAGGTCCATATTTCTGTCATCACCAGAAAAACGACTCAGCAGTGACAGCCAGTAAATGGCAAGCATACATGCGTGAAACCACCTTAACTCCAGTTGCATGTGGCATTTGAGACTTGCATAATGCAGTGGGTAACCATGCAATCCTTGGCACGATCGTTCAATCACGAATGCTTCATTATTGTTTCATCACGATCATCATCTATTTCATTTTCTTTCATCTTTACGAGTGTCGAGTAATTTCATTTTTACCACTTTTTTGCATATTTCATTTGGTATTGTGAATGGCTGTGGTATGTGCTGCTTGATGATGCTTGCTTGGGGGAGGTGTACTTGTGTTGTGTGTGTGATTGTTTGTCTGTCTGTTATTGCAGAGTAATAGGCCCCGTCCACATTCCGATGACAGGTTTTCCAAACTCCTGTCCACTCCTTACCTTACCCTTTCTTCCTTTACAGGCAAAGCAGCCGACGGTCACGTATCCTTCTCTTCCCTCCCTTCCCTTTCCAAGGTACCTACCTATATGATGAACATTGCTGTTTTCTGAGAACTTTGCTGCTCGGCATCGATGATTGCCTGGCTATTTGGTGGAGTGCAGACTAAAAAAATGTTCGCCCAAGAAAAGCGCAGAGCATGTGGCAGAAAATCCCGCACGAACTGCTAATGTTAAAAAAACAAAAGGTTGATCAAAATCCTGCCAGATGCGAGCAAGAATCCAGCTGTGGGATGGGAGTGAATAAAAAAAAAATAAAAAAAAATTAAAAGTAAAAAAAATGAGAACTTGAACAGCTTATGGTTCATCCAGGGTTCCCACAACTTTTTGAGTTTTCATTTCCCAACTTTTCCTGACTTTTGTCAATCCATTTCCCGGACTTTCCCTGACCTTTGCCGAGCCATTTCCTGACCAAACTGAAGGAAAATGTAGCTTCCAAAACACCAAAATTAAGTGTTGCTTCAAAGCCCACCGCAGGTGTTACGGTGTCTGAGGCAGGAAGAAATTTACAAATTTAAGTGTTGATTTTGGCTCAAAATTTCATTTCTAGATCATTTTCAGGCTCACGGGATTCTGATGATCCATATGAACCTTTGCAATTTTCCCTGACTTTCCCTGACTTTTCGCATATTTTTGGGCATTTCCCTGACCTTTTGAAGTGATTCCCTGACTTTCCCTGACCTTCCCTGACTTTCCCTGCCTGTGGGAACCCTGTTCATCGATGATGTTATGTGTTCGTATCATCGGCAGAGCGAAGGATCCAGGAATTTTCTGTTTGGATGAAAATTCGGGAGAAAATGGCAATTATTTTTCTTGAATTCTGTTATTATTAGGTAGGTATCCTTTCCTGACATCGTCATCTTTTCCGACAACTCTTTCAGGTTTAATTCCTTCTCACTGCCCTAAGTTGAGAAATAACTTCAGAATTGAATTCCGTGTTAAATTCCACCCCCAAGTCATGTGTCACACACGCTAAATTTTTGCACACGTATAATACGTACGTATAAAACACTTTTATACGTACGTATAATACGACGTATTATACGTAGAAAACTCACGTATAATACTTAAGTATTATACTTAGGTACCCATCCCTGCTTGCTTGTGGGTTGGTCAGACGTTCGTGTCCATGATGTCAGCGTGTTCCCTGTCCTTGTCATGGCACAGTACGATGCGCAGCGCAGCTATATCGGCCAAAAATGACATGTCTTAAGAACTTATGGACTTTGTGCCCACCCTGTATGTAACGGTAAAAACTGCCTACACAGGGGCTTACATGTGCAAATCAAAGTGGTTGCTTAATTGAGGTCGCATGGCGTGGATCCCAAATATCACACAAACAAGAAATAAAACCATTCAATTCAATAAGAATAAGTTCTGAATTTTCAAAACACAAAAAAGGCAGAAATCAAGAAGATTTAATCTTTTTTGACATGAATTCTTCCCGTATCATGGGAATAATGTTCGTAAATATCACAGTACCCAAAAATACTAAAAATGTACCAAACCAATGGGCCCACGTAAATGGGTTATTGAAGTAAACTACTGAAAATAACAAGCTCAAGAATTTACGAAGTGTGACAACCAATGTTACGGTCAACGATGGACATTCGGTCGTCAAAACATAAACCGAGTTAATGCATACAAATTGGGTAACCACGTTGCCCAAAATGTAGAGCCACATTCGAGGAACTGAAAATTCACTAAGCAAACTTAGTTGGATGGGAGTCGAATTGTTGGCAACTGATATGTGGGCTGACAAGTTCCCTGCAATCACCAGAAAACCTGGCAGTGACAAAACGTGAGTGTAGAATAAAGCCTCCCGTGGATGCTTGCCATGTTTCGCATAGATAACCTCCTGGTATATCCCCATCCGAGCAGATAAAAATAATGCAAATGTCAGAATGGTAATGCCCCAACACCACCATAGGAAATCTGATACGCTGCTGAACTGTTCAGAACTATCGGATGAACTGGATGTGCCGATTTGTTTCCCAGACTCATAAGAACACACAATGATGCCAACTGTAATCAAGGTAACCGACAAATACTTTGAGAAGTTGTAACGTTTCTTCAAGATGATCATTCCCATGATGAGATTGGCCATCAACGACCCCGCCCGGAAAATCAGATGCAACGGCATCGAAATGTTAAAATTAAGTGCATAATTATTTGTCACGCTTACGAGGAAGAACATTACGACCAACGTCAGATAGGCACTCATTGGCACTTGTCGCTTCTTACGGCCGAAATGCATTGTGAATGCAAAGCCTTCAATGGCAATGAAAACGAACTGGCTGAATGTGATCAGGTTTCCGCTGCCAGGGTCATCCTTCACTAGCAGTTCCAGGAAGAAAACATTCACACAACAACCCACGAAAACCATAAGAATGGCTATTTGGGCCAACATTTCCATGATTTCAACCGTGTTTGTACTCTATAGAATTTTAGATGGTCAGGATACCTATGTGGCCAACATTAATCACATCTCAGGAGGTGTTTCACGGTCGTAATTTATCTCCTCCATTTCCTCTTCTTCCTCTTCATCTGTGTCATCATCGTCATTATCCTCTCCGTCATCTTCTTCTTCGTCATCAAAAGACTGCAAAATATGGATGAATGGTTCATTTCTCTCTACACCATGTCCAAAACAATAACAAAAGACTTGTGGCATTTTATAATCAAATGCAAAACAATCAATACCATTGTGTAGAATCAATACCACTCATGCAAAGCAATGCAAGAGACCGAAAATTCTTCCGTCATAAAGCCTTCCGAAAAGGCATGCTTGGCATCAAAAGGTTGCAAAATGGAGCTTTTTCACGTAACTTTGAAAAGAGATACTCAAACTCTCCAAACTCACCACAGTTCCTGCTCAAACTCTTGGAACAGAGAAGCTCCATCACAAAAGATACCACTCAGAATCAGCGGCAACACAGACCACAAACCACACAACATTTGCGCGAAACTGCATCAAAGCCCTGTCGAAATTGGACTGGCCCTTGTTTTTATCTGACCTTTGGAATAAGGTTCCCCAAAAAAAGTTCCACCAAGAAAAAGAAAAATGAGCTGACAAACAAATTTTATTTAGGTAGTTTCTCAGCACTTTTGAGCTGCTCTGGTCTAGGGCAATTAAACTGTTGTTACTGAAACAAATTCAAACCTCACCTCTGACACAGGTTTTCCCAGGGGGGTAAGATCCTTATCCTTATTCGCAATACCAGCCAACTGAAATGAAAATAAAGTAAAAAAACACCCAAGTACAAGAAAACGTTTACACATTGAACCTTTCCTGTTGTTGCCTTTCTCCTCGATTCTACTAATGATGCAGATTTTGAAATTTGTGTGCCAGGACTCAGGCAAGACTGCCATTTTCTTAATTATTTAGAGTAGAGACTGGGGTAATTATCAGTGCTTAAATTGTAGTGGAGTGTGGGGGTCGACGCCCCCAATAGAAAACTGACGAGAGCACAAATGTTTAATTTTGACAAAAACTGGATTTTGGCCAGGGTCTCCCTTGTCCTGATTTTCGCTGGTCATTCTATCCACCAGTGTTGCAGGTGGGAAAAAGGTATGCTTTTCTGTGCATCAAGTTCCCACACAATAGATGGTTTCCCACCAAAATGTCCAAAATCCAGAAATACCGACAGCAATTGCAAAATTAACGAATTTTGTAACACGTTTCTCACTTCGAACATACCTACCTATGAAAGCCAATAAGCCACCATGCAATGCAATTTGTGCATATAAAGCCTGCAGAATAACACTCTTGACACATCACAGCAATCGATGGTATTAGAATTTGAGCCCATCAAAGCAAATTTCAACCAACACTTCCTCTCAGCATTGAGCCTGTGGGCTGTCGTTATCCCTCAAGGATGGAGAATGTGAAAAAGAAACACAAAAAAAAAATAGACTGGCAAAATCAACCCTATGAAATTATGAGGATTTCATGGCTGTTCCGGACCCATCCAATTCTTGCAACGGGGGGAGCCAGCAGGTTTTTCATCAACCAGGGACCCGTAAAGAATATAACAACAATGGGTCTTTCTCCATTTTGGATTCCTCTTTTGAAGATACGAACAGCCTGTCCCATCATCAGAATGCCTATCAGCCTGCAGTGAAGGAGTGGTGAGCTGTCGGCAACCTCCCAATGTGTAAAAATTTGGTTGCCTGTTATCCAATTAAAAAGACATTTTGGTGCCATTCTGAACAAAAAATGTGACATTTTGTTGTCTGATGACTTCTGGGGGAACACCGAAAAAAATATGGGACCCAACTCTGTAGCATGTTTGCCACTCAAAATTCGCAGCAGGATCCCCTGAATTTTCCATGTCTTAAAATCTACGGAAGGATCTAGGCATCTACACAGGGGGATCTGGGGCGGAGCCGCAGTGGGATTCCAAGGGCAGAGCCCCTGGCGGATGTCTGGGGGCTGGAATCTGAAGAAATTTTTATTTAGAGTTCATTTTGTATGCAATTTTGTGTGTTCGGGGCTGAATTTCCATCTCGGGTGAGGAAGAAAAGAATGAAGCCTTCAACTTTTTGATGGAGGTTTTTAGCTGCTGTCTTTTCAAGTAAAGATGCACTACTATTTCCTTATCCATTGTCAGCCGCTTGAAGGGTACCTACCCTGGATATCCGAAATCGATCAGGAATGACGATCAGTGATACCTACTTCTGATTGGAATTCAAGTTGCTGACAATGGATAAAGAAATAGTAAGTGAATCTTTAGAATGAAGCTTTCAATATCCCCTGGATTTTCTAGGTTTTCCATTTTCTCTCTCAATTTCCTGGATTTTCCAGGTGCAAATTTTCAATTCCCTGTTTTTTCAAGTGGGTATGGCATAGCAACCCTGTGTAAATTTTGACATCACTTTGGCGACACCAACAACTGAGTGTAAAACATCTGCAATCATAAAGAAAAAATCACATGCAGAAACAGAGTTTTCTTAATTTTGCAATTTGTTTTAGACTTAGTTGTCGCCAAAGTGACGTTAATAGTTTTGAGTGTAGGGTCCCACGTTTTTCTGAGTTCCCCAGTAAGCCACCAGATGAAAAAAAGTAACTGGTATAAGGCACCAGATGAAAAAAAGTAACTGGTTCTTAGGACATTTTTTGTTCATTATGACACCACGATGTTAAAAACAAGTAAGGCCAACTATTTCAGAAACACCCTATGTGTACGAGGGTCGGTCAAGTTCCAATAACAATTTTACCAAGAAGGGTAACAGTTTCAGACCCGGTGCTGCACTCAGGAAAAATCGGTCTATGTGTGGATACCTTGGGCAGTGAAATGCTTCTGACATCTGAACAGTTTTTGGAAGCCGGCAGCAGTCCTGAATTTAGGATACAAATCATTTTTTGACTGCATTTTTAAATTGTCATCGATCTCGAGACGACTTCTGCTTTGTTTCGATGATGATGAAACCAATCTTCCAGTCCTGCACCAAAATTTCTCTGTAAAGCTTCAAACTGATAGTTTTTCACTGTGGCCAGGCTCACAAGAATGAGAATGACTTTTGCACATTTCAAAGTGGGAAATCGAATGACTGCAATGCCCCAAAGACACGAAAACCATAGATGGGTCCATCACAAGGTCTCCTGCCTGCCAAAACAGCACTTAAAAACGTAAGCTCTTCATATTTAGCCAGCATTCCTAAAAAAGATCAAAGTACTGCTGTATAAAGTTTCATCCAGAATGGACAAAGTTTACTGGGCAATTCCGATCAGAAGTTGACCGACCCTCGTACAAACCCACATTTTCAGTGTGGTTATTCAGAGAGGATTCCCACTCAAAATCATTTTTTTTTCAAATAGGGACAGGTTGAAGAAATCAATTCACAATTAATTTGTGCTTTGCAGATGTTGCACGTGACGAAGAGCACTTAGTCCATTTGAAGACACATCTATGTCATTGCGCAAATCTGACAAT
>JASGXE010010414.1:0-15383 GCA_030068105.1 Sinentomon sp. SZTP_YWyxl | reverse complement strand
TATACACATAGTTCAACAATTTTTCATTTCTCTGTTTTCACTTAGCTCCCTTTAATTTGTCCAAGGCGATTTCACTCCTGTGATCCCACAACTCATCCCATTATTCATGTCTAAATAAAACGCTAAATATGTGCTGCATAATTTGTTATATTTTACAATAATTATACCTATCTTTTCTTTGTAACTTTTTACAGTTGAATGATTCATTACAATTGCTTTTTATATGCGACTACACACACATGAGCTAGTGCAGGGCATCCCACAATGTGAACCACACACTGTCAACGGACGCCTTCTCGTGATCCATATCTCCCATTCGTACATTTTTTTAAACAGATTTTCCAGCTCTTTTGAATTCAATCTTTTCCAGCAGTTTAGATTTCAGTGAACTGGGATACCCTGTATCATTACAAATTGATGTCTTTTTGTACAATGATAGATAGATAAATGCATTTCAATAAGCAACAAGCATTATGAAATCAGCAAAAGTGCAACAACTGAGGAACTTTAGACGGTTTGCTGTAACTAAGAGGTGTTTTTCCACAAAAATAATACAAGTAAATACCGTGAAAGGAAAACGAGGATGACAGAATCTGAAAAAGAAAAATGAAGCGAAATGAACTGGGTAAATTGGAAGCAAGATATTGTGCAACGCAAGCCAATGATAATTCAGTAAAATTTGAATTATCCAAGAAAATACGGGACTTTGATAACATTTTAAACCCCACCTGCATCTCGCCAAAACATCATTTCTTAAAATCTTTGTAGTTTTGTCAAAAAGTGGAAGTAATAAGACAATGCGAAAGAGCCCACATGATGGCAAAATTGAAACATTTTGCCAATCGACGGTTGAAGTCAGCGTAACATCCCTTTCATTTCACACCCCCAGGCAGTCACAACGACAGCCCAAAAGAGAGCAAGTATCTTTTTTGGGTTTTCACAGAATTTATCAGTTATCTGAAACCTTCCTCCACATTTGGCAAAAACAACAAAATTCGAAAATCCAACAGCAATGGCTGAAAATGCAAAAGTTATGGTGAAAATTTGGAAATCTTTGGGAATGAAGGAATAAACAGAGAATGAAAAAGGGACAGAGAGGAGAAACTGCAGGTGGAGTGGCCTTTTCTCTAGTGCTCCATGCAATAATTGGGAACGTTTTTTGAGCGACCTGAATATTTTAACCATGTTACCAACAACCAACAGTAAGAGGAGCATGTTGCAAAAACTGCATCCGGTATAGCGTACAAATCCTGTAGTTATACCAGCATATGGTTTGTTCTCAAATTATTCTTAACTTCAACTGGGAGGATCTTCGAAAGTTGACAGAAAAACAGTTGACAGTTACAAAAACAAGGCAGATAAAAATAAACAGTAATAAGAAGAGCAAATCCCATCTCGGCAGGAAAGGGCCCCGGTTCAGTGCTTTTTTTATTTTGGAATGGGTACAGGGTTTTAATTTTATGAATACTTAAATTTTTTTTCCCTTGCCTTGAAAGTCATGAGAATGGCAGATATGTTCAATTCTCCTGTATCCAAAGGCAAGGTTTCAATTGCGTCCATCCTGTTAAATTTTCCAATCAAATTTTTATTGGGGGTTTTGCAATGGATTTTAGATGCGAGCATTGAATATCCATTTTGAAAATGGCCAAACAAGTTAATACTAAATTCCCTAAAGCCCAGGGCCACACAAGGCAATTATCTTTTTTTTTTTTAAGAAAAACGGGGGGAAATTTATTGGCAAACAAAATGGACCAAAAATTCTGAAATAAAAGAAATAAAATTTAACAAGAAAAAGAAAGAATTTTCCAAAGAATGAAAGACCGAATGGGCCGTTGATTGCTTCAGGCCTCAATTTAAAATATTTGGAACCGTTTGGCGACCTTTTTATTAAAAACAAGGTTCAACATTTGGGGATTGGAAAGCTCGACGTTCAAATTCGAAATTTAACATGGTGGCTCACAAATTTTTCTTAATTTTGAACTCAAGGAACAGATGAATTTATTGCATTCAGATTCACAACCACCAGTATAATTAAAAACAGTAAACTTGAAAAAGAAAAGAGAAACAAATTCATCTCGGCAAGGAAAGAATAACCGTTTCAAGTGGCATTAAAGCAAACCTTTCATGAGGATGAAAATGCACTACACCATGAAAACAGGTACCAATTGGAGAGGGGCTTTTGATCTGAGAGAGCATACCTTCATAATTTCAGTTTTTGGTCCCACTCTTGGTCTGGCACCACTTAATTCTGATATCAACATGTGTTGCTTTACAAGTTAATGTAAAGCAGTCCCAATATTCTTCTGGTTTATTCAAATGCAGGAAAAAAATCTAAATTTGTTGTTTCTCCCATCGAAAACGTGGTTAGAGATTTGCACAGAAGTTTTCCCAAATTTAAATGGGCAACAATTTAATTAAAACTGTGATCTAACCACCAGCGTGGTACAGGGATCAAAAAAGCAACACATTCATGAAATGATGATGTCAACCAACACATGAACTGTTCAGTGAGCTCCAATCAGATCAAGAAGCGACTGTACCTAACTTCAGTGAGGAAGCTCGACTGTGCTGACCCTGACCACTAATTGGTGACTCCTTCCTTCACAATAGCTGCCTTCATGTTGAGTAAAATGCTTGGCAGTTGACATTTTTAGCCTCAGGCGGTGGGGTGATGGGAGAAGAAATATCGCTTTGTACAAATTAAAGGGAGCTAATTGAAAACAGAGAAATTAAAATATTGTTGAACAACAATGGGGTTTTAAATAGAAAATTGCAAGGAGTAGATATCAAAGTTTCTTACACATATGTCCCTTTAATTTGTCCACGGCGATATTACACACCCAAGAACAAAGGCATAACTGCTGCAGCCACATGTCTGTGAAGAACATTTGCCAGTGAAAGCAACAAATTGCCCAAAAACAAATGTTCTCAATATGAAAGACAAGCCCAGAACGGAACAAGCACAATCTGACAATATACGGAAAATGAAATGACATCATTAGCAATGGCACTACAAAGAAAATGCGAATATTATTGTGAGTGTACACATAATCTGTGCATGTTACAATTTTACGGTGGGATATTCTCACATCAATTAAATTCTGAGAAAACAAAATATTGACTGTATTTATTTTCAAGAAAAATAAACTCGATATAGGTATCAATTTTAAATGCTCATAAATATACTTTTCCTTTATCGTTTTAAAGCACAATCGTAGAATTTCAGTGTTCAATTAAGTGTTAGAACGTGTCTTAATGAATATTTACGCACATCTTCCTCCACTTCCCAAAAAGCACTTCGGAAATTTGTACTTGAGAAAAGAAGAAGAATATCTGTTCTTGAGAAGAGAACTTGCAAACCCCTCAAAAACCGATACGATACAGGATGCATAAGTACAATATAATACCGGACTACGTTTCCTGCGAATAAGTGAAATGAAAAAAAAAAATAAATAAAAAAAAAGGAAGGAGATCATAACAAGGTAAAGCCAAATGGATTGTCGAATAAAATGTGATTGAAATACTCATGATGATGTCAAAAATACTCATGAAGATTTGCCAGCAGCACATACCTCGTCATGGCTTGCATCGGTTCCCATCAGAAAATTATTTTGAGATGAAGTGAATGAATATAGAAGCCCTATCTTTGTGGTTCATCCAGGTATCTTCATTCTAACCGAAAAGTGCAATTTTTAATTCTCTACTAATTCAGTCTAAATTGACCAACAAGAGCATAATTGTGCTATTGTGAGATATTTCTTAATATGTTTAGTTTCCCCAATGGTTTTCAGCACTCGAGACAGAGGTGAGTGGGCATTTCGTATGCTTATAAAAGCAAGAGAGGGAATTTATCTGGTTTTGGCCAGAGAGAATGTTAATCAAAAATGCAGCTCTCATCAGTCCATTTGGTCTCTTTTTTCCATCCAAAGTTCGTTAATCTTCAACGTTCTAACGCTGACAAATTCCGAGCAAATGATTCAAATTCTGTCTGGAATAAAAAACAACCGGGTAGCGCAAACAAAGGTGACCAAAATGGTAGTTAACGTTGATCCCCATGGCTGGCCGCATAACGTTGCCAGGACTCCCGTCTAACATTGTGACATAATCATGAGTGACACTCAGCACATGTATTCGTATCTGACGGAAAAATTCACAAACAAATTTTGCCAAAAAATGATTTCCCCTGCGGAAATAGGTACACATCAAACAAAAAAGCAGGACAAATTCCAGTGTAACATAAACTACGATAAGGAAGACAAAAAATAAAATAACAAAAAAAAAACAACTGAAGTGCTGCCAAATCAGCAGCAAAAGAATCCCAACAAACATTGTCCACAATCACTGGAAATCAACCACGAATAATGATTCAGAAACCCAAGAAAAACAAAGAAAATGCCACTGCCCAGCCACCTGAAACAGGAATTTAATGACATCACATGAGAACCTAAACAGATCCAGAGAGCCCCAGAATGTAAGAGTAATGCAATGTAACTCCTCCTAATGCAGAGTTCAGGAAAGTAACACACGAGGCATGGTGGGAAAGAAAGACTAACCACCGAATAGATTCTCATGTCTATTCAATTGTCTGCTTCAAAGGGTACCCCCTCCAGTCAACCAGACAGCATTTTTCCTCATTGTGCTTTCCCGTTTTGAGAGAGTGCAGGGCATTTAAGTTTCGCTTGGGTTAACATGAAAAGAAAATTGCATACCTAGTCAACCAGCACGGCTGGAAAAGAATCTTATTGCAAAACCAGATCAAAAATATGATATAGTTACGATGACACATAATCATTTTTATGAGCAGTGAGCACGACATATGTCAGTGAAATAAAAAGCAACTGAGAAAAACAGAAAAAACAGTGTGAATATGTTGCCCAACAAACAACTATCCGGAAAAAAATGCATAGATTAGATAAAAACGTAGAAATGCATGATTCAAAGAATGGATGAAGGTTGGTAAATAATAAATCAATCTTACAGGTGGAGATGAATTGCCACCTTGCCACTCGCACCCAAGTGGTCTGCCCACCTCTTCGGAATGCAGAAAGATTCCCCCCGTTCCACTCTCACTTGAAGATATAAATTCAAATTGAGCATGCTCTCAAGTGTGCTCTGGAGAGAGAATTTGATGAAGACTATAGAAATGTAGGAGCATTATCCAATCAAACTTTACATTGCCATCAGAACCTACAAATGTGGATACGGCTACTTCGGGGACATTTTGTTGTCAAAATAGGCGGACACCAAGCAGACGGTTAACAACAAACAGCAGGCAGCAGATTTTGGGGCTTGGGTCAGGTTTGGTTAGCTTCGATAAAGGAAAAAGGAGAGGCAAAACGTAAATCATGCTGTGAAAGTTTGTTACAGCATGTGTAACCGCTAATTGTAAAAACGATTTACCATATTGTTATCCTTCATCATAGGCTGATTCCTTAAGTAAACAAAGCAACGGAAGAGAAAGGAAGCCAAACAAAAATGTCATGTTTGTTTCGTGTTTAGATCACCATTCGACACACATCTAAATGCACCATACCATGTGCAACAAATACTGATAAACAAACAAACAAACAACACTATGGAGGCAAAAGCAAACAATAATTAAAACTATCAAGTTCAACAATGGAGACTACTTCGTCATGAAAATAGCAGCCATTTCCGTCAACATCAGAAGTCGCCAATTCAACATGCTTCTGCGACGGCTGGTCTGTAACTACAGTGGGAAGAGCATCTTGGAGAGTGGTCTTGTGTTCTTTGATAGTGGAAGGGCTGGACGTTGATGATGATGTTGGTCTGATCACGGTGAAATCAATGCCAACTGCCACCTTCAACCAATCAAGGAAGACGGCGCTAGTCTGAAACAATTGAAGGTAGAAATGTGCTCAGAAATGATTACATAATTAAAAAAAAAAAAAGAAAAGAAAACCAGGCTCATTATGAATCAAAGAATCAACCTCAAAATTAATCATAGCGGCAATTGCAAGATGATGATCGGGTATCCAGTAAAAAAAAACATTGCTGTGATGAAAAGGTTGGTTCACAAAATGGGACAAAACTCTACCTTTCTCCACTGATTATTTCACATTACATTGACAGCCAGGGATGGGTACGTATTATACGTCACGTCATATACGGTATATTTATACGTTTTATACGTGGTATAATACACACGTATAAAACCCCAGTATAATACGTACGTATAAAACGTATAAAACCTAAAACAACGTGGCACATCATTTTGGGGTGCATTTTTCCCACGATATCATTTTTAGCAATGTCAGGTTGATTGAATGAAACGTTTTCCGGAAATCACCAAATTTTGACAGGCTAATTCAAGATTGTTGTGATTTCACAATCTATTTTCATACCAGCAGGTACCAAGGTACCCTTGCGATTATGGGTCTTCCCCGAAACATTTATTTTGTTGTTTCTTTTTATTAATATGCAGGTGGCAGAAATTGAAGCACCAGATTTGAATCAAACATGCCAGAGGTGTCAGATTTTGACATCGACCAAAAAGATTTAATTTCTAAAGCATTGAAATTTTGCAAAAATCTTAACAAGAGCAATTTTTACATGCATGGGTACATTAATTTCGCAGCTACTGTTCAAGCAGATACAAGTTATTCAGACTAAACCACTTTCCACACATAGACCTACCTAATAAATAACATTTTATTTAGGTAGGTATGCTCTCCAGTGGCAGGTAATTGCAATTTTCAAGCTTTCTGGAGGTGTCAGATTTTGGCTTCGGTTCTTGAAGAGGATCATAAAATTTCTACAGCATAGATTTTTCACTGAACTCTGAACAATCACAATTTTTTACATGTATGGATACATTGGTTATTGTTTCTTCCAGTGTATACTGGCGGCGGAAAAAGATTTTCACGTCATGTGAAAAATTTCCATTCTTGAGATTTTAGCAAAAACTCCATGCTGTAAAATAAAAGATCCTCTTTCATCACTAATGTCAAAATCTGACACCTCTAGAAAGCTCCGTTGCAATTTGGCACTTTAATTTCTACCAAATGCATAAGAGTAAAAAGAAAGAAAAAAAAAGTTTCTAAGGCAACAGTTAAATGGGAAAAACATATGTATGAGTAATCTTTTCCGCCGCCACTATACAGCATCGGGAAAATTAATGGAGCCACTATGGCAGAAATGGTGTTGCCTTCGAAACTTTCCTTTACTTACGTCCTTTTTTCACAAAGAAAGAAGTGCAGTGTTTCATCAATACGAGTGTTGTGACATCTGTTTCACAAGTTTTGTTTCAACAATTTTATTGCATATATTTTAGAAAAAACACTTTCGATTTTTTTCTTCTTCAATTGGTTGGACAACAAAGGGAAAATTTTGATGCTAAATTTTCGTCGCGGAATCAAAAATATCATTGACTACCGAAACTGCATTGCATGTGTGGTTCCATTAATTTTCCCGGCACTGTAGGTGCATGCAAACTGGTATGATAGGTACCTACCTGTTTGTATGTCAAGTGAGCCCAATAGAATGTGGACCGACTTGAATAAAAACAAGAGAATAGTTCGTGTTTGGAAATCAAAACGAAGTGGAAGGTTGAGGCATGGACCCAGCAGACTCTTATAAATTTGGAGTTTTTCAAAAAAAGTCCACGTGTTTTGATTCTTGCTGCTGACATGGGATAACAAAATCAAAAAAGAAAAGCCCAAAACACCATGCCGTGGTGGTTTATCCAACGAAGATCCTTCTGAGGAGCAGAAAAATAATTTACGAGTCTGAGATCACTCCAAGTAGTTGGACTTAGAAGCACTCTTTGTGAAATTTGTCTGGGGAACTGTCCCTTTTTCCAAAAAAATTGTTTTTGCATGAACCACAGCCTTTTGCTGAGTGGTTTGATACCCCACATGCCCTGTAAGGTTTTATACGTTTTCTACAACGTATTATACGTGCGTATTATACGTCACGTATTATACGTGGGTTTTCTACGTTTACCCATCCCTGTTGACAGCTCTTTTCATTTGTTGAGTCCAACACAGAATTTCGTACAATACAGAATACGTACAATACAGAATTTCATTCTCATTTTCTTCAAAAGAAAAATATTCACATTGCCCTTTCGTTCAAAAAATTGCCTTTGAGGGAGGCCACCCTAACGGACAAACTTCATTGTTTGTGAACCGATTTTGCTGAAATTATGAGGGCATTAGCCTCCTGAAAGGAACGTATACAATATTTTGGCACTCTACCTTGGCGAGTGACTGGCGATGGAAATATACCCACCGTTTTGCCATCTTGTGGTATTGGATAAAAAATGAGAATTCGGGCTCTTGTCAGTCAACTGAGCACACTTTTACAAAAACGTAACAATTTTCACCTCTAGCCCTTCTGAAATATGCAAGTCATTTCGAAAGTCTTTTTGGACAGGAAATCAAAATGCGAGAAAAGCTGGGTATTTGAACGGTCAATTTTAAGGAAAAATGCTTAGAAAACATAACAGTATCAGGGGGAAAAGTATTTGAAAACGTGAGAAATTTTATTTCTTCACTTTTCAGGCGGGGAACTTCGGATTGTTAAAAATGGTTATGTTGGGGTTTTTGGTGATCTTATGCACGAAACGTTCCTGATTCCAATGGTGCAATCGATTTCTGAAATTCCACATGGTTTAGAAATCACTGACAAAAATGCGAAGGCACCTAAATGAATTTTTACGCTATCACGTCATCGATCGGTAAATGACATCTTTCATAAAAATGACCATTGCACAGAAAGGAAGCAAATTAGACAAAATTCGATCCTTTTCTTATGTATGTATGTCAAATTTCAACCTTCCAAGTTGCTCATGGGCTGAGATATAGCACAAAAAAGTTTGACGAAGCCAAAATAGGTTTTCGGATTTTAAGAAAATCAACTCTTCGCAAATCTTCAATCAATTTACACAGAACTCCGATTTTTCATGTTCGACAAACTTTCGATTTTTCATGTTCGGCAAATGTAAAATCTCAGCTTGGGAACAACTAAGAGTTAGAAGGTTAAAAATTGGCATACTTATGTAAAAAAAGTGTCATAAATTGGCTAGAATGGTCAAAATCTGACTATCTTGCGGTGTTTCCATGATACAAGTGTATTTTCAAATTATGGCAGTAAAAATTTACCGCTTTTTGATGCGATAAACATAAATAAATTTTCTAGTGCAAAAGTGAAGTAAGGCATGAGGTTGCTGACCTTCCTAGCCTAATTCTGGATCAGCTTTGATGACTTTGGTGCAAACTGGAGATTTCCTTGGTCTACTTTTTGCACATAAATTGGCCACAGCTGCTGAACTAATAACACTAGGGTTGTGAAATTTTGCATTGATCTTGGGAAAAAGTGACCCCAATATGTGTGCAAAGTTCGAACAAAATCGGTTGAAAAATAAAAAATTGCGCGAAGGTTCCCCCCCTTCAGGGTGGATACCCCCTTAAAACAGAAGAATGAAGGGGGAAAATATTGCCGCAAATCAAATTTCCGTGTATGTGTAGTCACACCAAAACTCTGTTGTGTTCGTCAGTCCCACCATGCAAAATAAGTTTCCTGTATTTTCTCAAACACATTCAGATGATGTGGCACTGTCTCTGAAAAGGGCCCGCATTGTGAATCCAAGTTTTAGAGTGACAGAGTCATGTGAAAGAAAGAAGTTGTTGTCATGTCTGCATTTCGCTTCTTTCGCTGCATAAAGGGAACCTTTTGCCCTGAAAAAAAAAAATTTATTTCTCTTTTTTCTCACATCACTCCAGTGATGCAAAGTACGGCTAAAGTCAAAAATTCAAATCGATAAAATTCACATTTTTGAAATTTCAGTCCTGGGTACCTATGGTCACACTGATCTTGTGCATTAGATTTCTCTGATTTTGGCCTTTTTCCAATTCCTGGCCTCAGAAATACCACATCCAAAAGTTCCTCTCCGATTGTTTTTCACAGCCTAATAGCTAGAAGCGTTCTCAACAATATGTTCTAAATGCAAGAGAGCAATTCAGAAAAAATATCAAAATAAACTCTTGGCTGGTTCCCTGTCCGAGCCTGGCTTCTCATGCCAACATTACCTAAAATTTTACAGCCAATCATTCAAGTAGGTAAAATTACCTACCTGATTCTCAAAGCGTGATAGAGCACAATCAGCATCACCACTGCTCATAGCATCAATCAACATTTCCAATAAGACCAATGATGATAGTGCTGAACATAATGAACTGGTGACATCATTTTGCCCTGTTGAATCCACAATCAGTGTGCATGCCGTCTCAAACAGTTGATTTGGCTTCTGCTCACCTGTGCCCAGCATGTCTACGTTGAGCTAAGTAGCAGTAAAATACAGAGACAAATCTGACGAAGGCATGGAAACATGGGGAATGCAGGATGCACGCTAACAAAAAGACACTTAAGAAACCATAAGGGGGGACCATACCCTTGGTAATTGCCAAAAAAAAAAACAAAAGTTTCACCTTATGTTGGTTTTGTCGCCTGATATCTCCGGATTATAATAGCAAAAACCATTTCCAGATATCTGCTATGGTGTAGAAGTTATCCTTGAAACACCGATCAGATTTCCCACAATATTTTCTACCTTTTGCTAATGCACTGCATAATCTGCTGCTTTCAAAAGGTGCTGCCATTTATCCAATTTCTGGAGAACTATTCCGGGCTTGGAAGTGTGCTGAAGGACACCGGAGTGGAGCTCTGGCCGTCCATGCGGTAACTGGAGCTGAGCCCTGGCAGTCCCTATCATCTGACATCTCTGATATGCTCGCGCTCGGCTCCATCCCTTTTTGCACACTTAACCCTCACCCTCATCCTTTCCGAATGACTAACCCAATTTTCGACATCACCGATTCTATGCCCTTGGACCATAGGTTTTTGGGACAGAAAGCGAGCTAATTGTGGGGTCCTTCAAGTGAAAAATCGCATCACAGCTGATAAGAACTGGTCAAGGTAAAGCAAGCAGGCAACTTCAAATTATTTACGAACGGTTAGCGGCCAGTTTGTTTCTTTGTTGTTCAACAATCTTCTGCACTGCCTCTGAACCGATGCACTGCAATTTTGTGGTGTGTGAGAAAGCCACTCCGTTGCTGACAGCAAAAATCCAAAGCAAACTGAAAAAGACTGTGGACTGATTGAATGGATTCTCTCGTGATATTGTGTCACTTGGAGGTGGTACATTGGACAACCATCTGGGTCAAAAAATTTTTTTAAGTTCCGTAGAACTGCAAGTGGTGGTCCACTGTCAGCCGCCTCAATATCCTGAAAACCCCTCCATGGATTTTTGAACACAGCTGGGAGGAAAGAGATGTTAGCTGGGAGAATAGAGATGTGGATGAAACAAAGAAAAATATCGCCGATTGTTAATGACAGTGATCAGTTGACAGTGGTCGAGTCGAGACTACCATCCTCGGGCCAGTTAGGTTAAGAGGTCTCTTACATAAGTAACAAAAATTTTTGAAAGAACACTAACCAGCTGGTAAAGTGAATTCAAGCAACTGATCCTATGTTTCCAGATGTCTTCTAAGGTGTCACGTTTGCCATTATTAATCACATTATTGTTATTGTTACATTTCTCAGTCTGCTCTGAATCATATCCATGTCCCATGTTCTTGTTACTCGAAATCCCGAAGTCATCCTCTGCCATTGGCGTAAGCCTAGACAATGTGTCAAACTCATTGATGAGCAGCCAATCAAGAAAGTTGACATATTCTTCCAGTGGTTTAAGTGACACCTTTTCAGCATTCACGACAAGACCAGTCAGAACTGCCCTCATCAGGCAAGTCCTCCTGTCTGATGAGCAGGAACAATTGTTGCCCTTCAATGTGACACAATCGCAGAGCTTGAACTTCAGGAGATTGAGAGAAACAGCATCGTCCTCAACCTAGAAAAGAAAGATGAATTCGTAATCACTGATCAGACAGAAATATTTTTACATTTCCTTTCAATGAAAGTAGAAAATCATTATATTTCACGCGGTGAAAGTAGAATTTTTCTTTGGTTAAAGTATCAAGATCAATTGAATGGCTCCATGTTTGAAAAGTTTGAATGATTCCATTCCATGTCTTATCCTACTTCACATGAATTTTTGATCAGTTGCCAAGGGGTAATTCTATATCAAATCAACCATTCCCCCCCCCCAAAAATCAAATCCTTCGATTTTGCTGAAACGTTACATGAATGTCACACCCCCCCCCACTACAAGTGAAGGAAAATTTCCAATTTTCAGCTTCCTGATATGTCTAGTTTTGATGTATAGGATGCATGAATTATTGTTGCTTTTTTCGCAAATTTTTGTCTACATGCGAGGCTGAAGTGTGTGCTGCTTTCTTCAGATGAAGTATTCTGGATCCTTTCCGGCATATTTGGACAACTTCAATTTTACTCTTCTTCGGCCACAATGTTAATGTTGCCACGTGAGATCTAAAAAAATGGCTGTAAAGTTTCATCGTGGGACCGTTAAAACCCGAAAATTATGGGAACCAAAACCTGTATTTTCTTTGCCGGGCATATCATTTGCGGTAGTTTCCTCCACTGGATGTGTGATTCGCTGCAGATCTACCACAAATCACACATCCAGCGAAGGAAATAATGGTATTCGATACCTAACTTTTCTGCGAAGTTTGACCCGGTCAGTGCTGCCCAAGCAATGATGGTGAATGCATTCTGCGGTGAATGGTGATCTCAACAAAGCAGCAAGAAAGGAGTTCATTTGGGTTCATAAATGCTCATAAGATCCATGACAAGGCTAAACCTGAAAATTGAGTACCTATCTAACCCAGTGCCAGGAACTTAATGGAACCACAATGCATTCCCTGCAGTTTCAGGTCTTTGCAATAAAAAAAATACTGATTTTTGATTCCGCTAACGAAAATTTAGCACCAAAGTTTTTCCTTTTTTTTTTAAGGAAAGTTTCGGAGGCAACACCATTTCTGCCATTTAATTTACATCAGTGGCTCTATTAATTTTCCCGATGCTGTACAAGAGGTTAAACCAGTAGATGTTTTATTCGCATAACCCACATCAGAGATCCCACAAAAAGCATTATCTGCACTACCCCTGGCAAAGCTAAATCCATTTTGCAAGAAAAAAAATTTCTGAATCCTGCACTTGTACAACGATCACAATGCATCATCGGCCCAGAAACAGATGGTGTTAGAGGTCGGTCTTGCAGAAGCATTGCACATGACCCAATGAAAGACTTTGGTGCTGTGCTTGTGCATTGTGACAAGGAAAAGCACAGCTGGCATCAAAGTCATTCATCAGGAGAAACGTGGAAAAAAAAGAAGCAGGTTTTCACCAAAGAGAAGAAAACATTGGAACTTGCCTTGTTGATGTTATTTTCATTGAACCTCCTTGCACTTTCATCAATGAGGACATCTTGAAATTTGGCAACAAATCCCGTGGACCTCAATCGTGCAGACAGTGGCAGTGACAAAGGAATTGGACAACACAAATCGGCATCATTATCATCATCATTATCGCCAACTGATGATACTTGCGGTTGTGCTGCTGCATCAGAATCAGCAATTGATTCGACGTCAAAAAATGCTGAATCCCTGTTGTCCTTATAGTTCAATCGTGCATTTCTGTTGGAAGTTTGTAAATAAATGGTGAATCATTGAGTGGGG
The DNA here is from genome assembly GCA_030068105.1 of Sinentomon sp. SZTP_YWyxl. NCBI lineage: Eukaryota > Metazoa > Arthropoda > Protura > Sinentomata > Sinentomidae > Sinentomon > Sinentomon sp. SZTP_YWyxl. The sequence continues at coordinate 1,767 of JASGXE010010414.1, read as the reverse complement.
GAGGTACCTACCTTTAAGGAGAAACTTTCTTGCTTCTCATCCGATTTTGCTGAATTTTGGGTGTTGTTAAGCATAATAAGAGTATTCAGTGCAAAATTTCAGCCTTGTATCTCTCACAGTTCTCCAGTAGCAGGTATAACTTAGTTATGGAAAGAGGCAAAACGTTTTGAACTTTTGAAGTGAGATCTCCGATTTGCAGCATGTGAAATACATACTCTATGTCAAATCCACTCAAAATTTCATGGATAACCAGCTGATGAAGCCGGACTTTCAATTTGGGCCATGTCTGGTCATAATCTGCAATTTCCTCAATGCTTAGTAAATTTTGCCCAACTTATGCAAGATATGTAATGCGTTAACTGACACAAGATTTTCATTGCATGATTGCATAAAGCAGGCAATAATTTTGTTTTTTTTTTTGGTAGGTCATTTTTCTGAAAACATAGTGAAAAGTTCTTGTACCTAATAAGAAAATCAAAATTCCTGCTTCATCAGCCAGAGTTTCACACTTTTTACCTACATGTTCACCATTCTTGAATGCACAGTTCCTGAGATCTGACTTCAAAAGCTTGCCGATTGCTTGAAAATGCAAAAGTGAGAAAACCTCGATTGAAGTTTTGCAATAAAGACAGATTTGCTTCTCGTAATGGTTTTTGGTGGTCATAAGATCATTGTGGCGAACAGGATAAAGTTGTAAACTAGAATGCCTTCTATAAAATTGTGGAGAAATATAAAAATTAGTTATAATAATTGCTGAAAAGGCCTCAAAAACTAATTGAGATTGAGGCAAATGGTTTGAAAATTCTGAAATAAGAGATTTCAACTGAAGTGTCAAAAAAGCCAGTGTTTTTTTTTTAACCAGTGAAGATTGTGAAAGACAAAACTTCAGGAAGCCAAATGTGAAAGTTCGTTTGTTAGGTAGGTACACTATCGATTGAGGGAATATGGCAAAGTAACAAAAAAAAGTTAGAAAAGGACACCAGTCGCTCTAGAATCAGTGACAAAAAAGTGATTGCTACTTGTAGCTCAATGGGAAAGAAACAAAAAATGAGTTCGCCCAAAAATTGTAAATGTGCTGACTGAAAGCATTTTTTTGAAAATCATATCTTAAACCTTCGACAGAAAAAAGACTTCAAACGAAACAAAAAAAATGAAATCGTCTTTTTTATGCGGCATCTTTTCTGGTGGAAATAATGGGGATCATGAATCAATGTTCTTCACGATTATTTTCATTGGGACACCCACCCCTTCAGCATCTTTCAGAATTATAACGACTGTGATACATTATGACTGCATGTTTTTCAATAAGTTTGTTCATATATTGAAGTGCAGATGCAATTCCTTGACTTACTGGCAAGTTACCTAGCATTTTTGGAACTTTAACATGAAATGGTGAGACATTTCGTTCCCAAACGAAGAAAGGGATTCTAAGAACAGGACCCATGATGGCCATGCAGCAGAGTGAACAAAATTCAACATCTGTGGAGAGGAAAATGTCTGAAATCAACAGAAACCCAACTCGACAGAACTCAAGTTACAGCGATCTCAATTAGACCCTGCCAACAGGACTTTGTTGAAATGTCGCACCATTTTTTATGATTGTTAAGAGGAGAAAAGCCTGAAAAACCTACGAAATTTCTTAGTGATGTTTATAAAATGCTCTGCCGAGCTTGAATGAATGAATGAATGAATTGCCTTTATTTCCAAAAATACACATTTACAATCAACAAAAGAATTCTTGAAGAAAACCGGGACCTTAGCCCGATT